>BQNB010072819.1:0-26958 GCA_026074375.1 Tanacetum coccineum
GAGGTATTTGGTTATAAGGCATGTGATATTGCGTGAGGACACACAATCGTTTAGTTTGGGGAATTTTGATAAGTGTAGAATACACATATCTATTTATGCTTAAAAAGGCCCAAATAAACCCAAAACGGATCAAAAATGGCAAAAATGTGCTTGTATCTGAGTTTTATGTGTGCAGGTATGGATATGTCAAATATCACAAGAAATCAGTCAAAAACGAACACGAGAACGGATGAGTGATCAAGAAGCTAAAGAAATCAAAAGCCGAAGCCAGAGAGATCATGCCTCAGCCTTCTACAGTCAACTGCAGCTAGCCCACAGTCAACCAAAGCCCCATTCCATTGTTTTTAAAGGGCTAAATATGCAATTTACCCAAAGTTGTTTATAAGCTTGTAAAGTTGCTTGCCAAACACAAGGGCCGATTGTGTAATTGACCCAAACTCAAAAAAAAGCGCGGGTCAATACCGGGTCAAACTACCCATGGACAACTAAATCAACCAATCACATGCGAGCCCCTAACCCAATTACCCGAACCTCAACCCAACCCTAACCCGACCAACCCGGTAATTACAGTTACTATTCACCCTCATTTACCCCAAATGCGATTAAACCACACACACACACATGAACACACACGAACACACCCATGAACCCTAGTTTCTTAACCACTCACCCACACACTAATTAACCATAGGGTTAATGACCCCCTCACAATCCTTAACCCATCCATCGCTTTCAATTAACCCCAATCCCATTCCACCCTGGCAAATTGAGATGATACGATTGGGTGATGTGACGTGTGTGAGTGTATACACTCACATATCTAACACACATCTATCCACGTCATTAATCCGGGTTTACACATCTTTAATCGAACGATCGAGATTGAGATATAAAGAAAGAGAAGGGATGGAGGGCCAAGATTGAAGCGAGAAGAAGGACCTAGAAGATGGGAGGAGCTCGAGCTTAGGGTATAAATACCCCCCCTCATTCCAGCACACGGGAGTAGTAATTTTAGTGGTTAATTTTTAGTTTATTTTTGTTAGTAGTTTAATTTTTCGATTCAAGTTGTTAGAAGTTTTTATGTAATTTTAATTTCATTTCATTTCGTATTGTAAGAGATTCTATTTCAGTTTTTAAATAAAAGTATAATTTCATAATAATTCGTGTTTCATTTAAATTCTGTCGAAATTTTTGGTGTTTGTGTTTGTTATTATGTTCAAGGCTTGGAGTCTCTATTGGAATTGGATGGCTGCTGAGACTCCAAGAGGTTTAGAGCTGTTGGTCAGCTTATAGGTTAGATTAGGTTTGTGATTTTGAGATTGAGCTTATGTGAATTAAGCCATAAGCTCACAATAAGCTGGTTCACTTTCCTGTTCTAGCTGGAAAGCCAAGGTACTCTTTATTTGTTTTACATTTGTTCTGTTTCTGTTTTGTTAATAAGCTGTGGGTTATGTGTTTCATAAGAGAGTTAAATAAGCTGTTGAATTTGCTTATAGTTGAATAAGCAGAATTTATAAAGTAGTTAAAAATCTGTCATATGCCCTTTTAGTTGCTTTGTTAATATAGTTGATAGGTAGATTACTAAGCTTCTAGAGCTTATAAGCTGATAAGCTTATTCAGCTTATTTTAAATAAGTAGAGTTAAGTTTTATTCTTAAAAAGCTAAGTTAATAAGCTGATTTAATTGCATTAAGGATGCTGGTTGTTGGATTTTAATTAATGCAGGGACCTGTTTTGTAACTTTTGAAAGTTTCTGTTAGTAAAAGCTTTTCACAGTTAGTCCTTGTTAATTGCACAGTTAGTCCTTAGTTAATTACATAGATAGTCCTTAGTTAGTTTGATTGTTAAGTCTCGTTAATCCCAAGTCCAGGGACTATTTCTGCCATTAGTTCAAACTTTGTGTGTTTTATAAAACTTTAAATATCACCCGCCTACCCTTATCTTTCTGTTTTGACACTTTCGACCCATGTGTTTGTTTTGATTTAGTTTAAGTTTTATAAAAATAGTTTAATTAAGTAATAAAATTAGTTTTTTTTTAGTTTAATTAGTTAAATTAGTTTTTAATAAATAGTTTAAAATTAGGGCTTTTAATAAAATTAATTTTCTGCAATTTTTCTCTTTATAAAAAGTATTTTTATAGAATTTTTAGTTTAAGTTTTATATTTTTAAAAATTAATCTTCAAATTTAGTTTTAAAACATTTAATTTTCAAACCTTTAGTTTTTTTTTAATTTTAACCTTTTAAATAGAAAAATTAGTGATAAAAAAATGTTTTTCTCATCTTTTTAAGTAATTTAGGATTAAGTTAGCTTAAAAAGTATTTTTCTTAATTTTTATCAATTAAATTTCTATTTTTAGGATTTAATTTAGATTAATTAGTGTTTAATTCATATAAAATCCAAAAAGCCTTTAAAAAATATTTTTAATTTTCCTAAAATTTTCTTTAGCATTAATTTAGCCACCCACGAAGCGCTTGTTTTAGGTCACTTAGCTTGACCCGATCCCCCCATACTTAAGCTTATCAAGGGAGATAGAAATGGGGATGATGAACACCCAGATTAGGAGTGTTGTCTCCATGAATCAACATCGGGCTTTCAGGAGAAAGCTGGAAAGCTTTCAAGCCCCGATGTGATGAATAAGGAGGAGATTTCTTCTTATAAGCAAGAACACCGTGATTGAAAACTTTGTCTTCATTTTCAGATGAAAATGGAAGTAAAGTATCAATTACGGGGGAAAGAGGAGCAAGAAATCTCGTAGATTTGACTTCAATGCATATCCCCAGATCGTAAATCTTGTTTCTATCTCCGAAAGGAGAAAAATCATCAAGATCGGATCCGAGATCATTTTGAGAAGGAATGAAGTTGAAATCCAATTGAAGGGCGGGATGGGTGGGCAAAATATTAGGCACATCCACGGGGATGTCTTCCACCACATCAATGGTTGAATTTCCCGAATCGGGATAATCAACATGAAATGATTCGAACTCGGGACGGGAGGTAGAATTATCGTCATCTTCTGAGTCGTAATCATCACTCTCAATACCCGGTGGTATTGATCCATTACCATCAATAAAAATGTCAATCTCCTCCATAAGATAGTCACTATCCTCGATCGGGATAGGAGATGGAGAGAAAGACTCGGTAGGATTTTCAGAATTAAATTCTTCCGGAGGGCGGGGAGAAGAGTTATCGTAAAGCAAACTCTCCAAAAACAAAATATCTCCCTCCGGATCAAGGTTGACATCATCAATTCCCGGTGGAATTGATTTGAGAAGAGTGAGTTCACTGGTGAACTCATCAAGAAGAGAATCAATCTTTTGAGAATCATTAATCGAAGTATCTCGATGAAGCAAAGATTCTAAAAGATCGAATTCGGCATTAAAACAAGGATATTCAATTCCCGGTGGAATTGAATTGGTATTTTCTAACACCTCATCATCAATTTGATCAACCTTAGTGGAAGTGATTTCTTCATCAAGATCAAAGAGAGGATTAGAGAAAATTTTAAAATTCTCATTTGGAACGTCCTCTTCGGAAAATGACTCATCACTCGAGGTAAAATCTTCATCGATATCGAAGAGAGGGTTAGAGAAAGTAAGATCATGATTCTTTGAAGAATCATCATACGGAGGCAAATCACACTCACCTTCGGAAGAATCTTCGGACTCACTTGGGATTTGGACAAGGTCCTCGACACTAGACTTTATTAATTCGTCCGATTCCGTTTCCGGAATAGTGTCAAGATGCTCATCCTCCATTATGAGGGAGTCCGTTTTTGGTGAATCGGGTGTGATTGCAACACACGGAGGAAGTCCGGACATAATGATATCTTTCAAGGGGGTAGAACTTTCCTCGTCATCGTCATCATCGTAGCAAACGGGAATCTTCCAATATCGAGCTTTAGCCGCTTGCTCTTCTTCAATTCGCTTTTCTTCTTCCTTCTTTTGTATATATTGACCAACCATATCACGCATGGATGTCAATTGTTCCATAAGCTTATTTTGAGAATTGAAAAGCTCATTTTGAGAATTGAGAAGGTCATTTTGATCATTGAAGAGAGGATGATTGACGGTATATTGCGGGGGTTGAAATTGGTCAAAGCCAAAAGAATTAGGATCATAGCAAGAATTTTGCTCGTGATAATAATCTTCATTCATTGGTTGACATTGGTAAGTTTCATGAGGACCCCCGCAATTTTCACAACAAAGAAATTGTTGTGGGTGAAAATTATCAAATTGGTCATAACCGGAATAATTAGAATCATAACACGGATTAGGTTCATAATAATTCAACGGTTGACATTGAAAAGCCTCATGCGGGCCCGCACAATTTTCACAACAAAGATATTGTTGTTAAAAATCATGAAGATCTTGCGGGAAATTAAAGTCTTGATTGTAACATGGTTCTGGATAGATAAACGGAACTTGAGGTGTACAATAGTGACCATAACGAGCATCGTTCCCGCAAAATTCACAAGACTAAATAAGAGGTTGTGGAGGTGGGTTGAAAACGTTAGGAGAATCATCAACAAAGTTAGGTTTTGAAACGTAAGGTAATGAATTTTCTTTTTCGGAATAGCACGTCAGATCAAAACTTGGCAAAGTTTGTGGGAGCTCATCAATGTTTTGATTGCATGGTTCCGGATTAGAGATAATCGGAGCTTTCGGTGGACAATTATAACCAATATGAGCACATTTCCCACAAGACTTACAAGTGCATCGTTGACAAAAGATTCCATCTAACGAATCACCACACTCGTAACAACAATTGTGGTTAATTTGTGGAGGACTTTGCGAGGAATTTTCACCGGGGTCCTGTTTGACAGCGAATGGCTCTTGAGGAGCATTAACAACGTTGGTATTGTCATCGGATGACTCGAAAGTGTTTAGAAGGTCTTGGTAAATTCCATTTTCATGACAAATTGTAAACCAAACTTCCTTTAATTTCTTCCGCCATAGAGCACATCCTTGACAAGATGGACCTTCAACCGGGTTTCCACACTTCACACAATCCTGAGGGGGTCGTTGAGACGAGTCGGGCATTTTATTAGGATCACGAACGAACTTGTCTATGAGACCTCCTTTTGAACAACCACATGATTTATTGTACAACGCTCCACAAGTCGAACATTCTCTAATCGTGTAAAGAGGATTTAAACGATAATCGAGGGACGCCATAAGAATTAAAAATAGAGGGATAAGAAGAAGAATTAAATGGCAAAGAGGTTAAAGGAGATTATTTTTGGATTTTAAAAAAAAATAAGAAAGAAAAATATTTTGGATTTTATATTTTTTATAAGAACAAAAAAAACTTTTCCGAAGAAAGGATCTTTCAAGGCTCGAACACGAACAATTCGTCGAAAAAAATCGCTACACAAAAGAACCTTCTCCCCCGGCACGCGCCAAAAAATTGTTCATCCGAATTACACCGTGATATATAATAAAATATATATAATATTTTTAACATTGTAGGCCAATAATATAGAAGTATAGTATTCTCCGTCGGGTTCTAGAAATCGGCTTTTTTTAACCAAAGCAATTTCAAAAACCTTCCGGGTCGTTTCCTCGGCGAGAGATGAGTGGAAATCTACGTTCAAGTTGTAAATCGAGCTTGATTGTCATTTCAGTTTTTGGTTTGTTTTGGTTTTAAACTATTTTTATGCTAAAAATTAAACTAATATTAATTCTAAGATTTAAAACTACATGATTAATACTAAAGATGATCTAAAAGAAATATAAATGACTCTAATATGTTTTGCTAAGTGACGTGAAATGTTTAACAAGTGCGTGCTTAGGTTAATAAACGAATTAAAATTCTTTAAGAAAACACAAGTTCAAGAAATTAAAGGTGCAAGTAAAGTAAAATGCTTTTAAAAATAAATGACAAGTATTAAAATTTGCATTAAAAGTAAATGAACGGAATGGTAAATTGGAAAATACTAATGACCTATAAATATTTTTTAGAACCTTTTTTAAAACCCCTCACATAAATTTCCAAATCACTAATCAATTGATTAGCAAACACAAGTAAACTACTCACTACTCATAACGAAATTCAATCATAGCATTTAACGACAAAAATAAATCTACACTAAGCATGGCAAAAATCAAATAAGCAAAAATATTATAAAACGATAAAAATAAATCTACTCTAAGTATTGCAAAAAGGATTAGAAAAATAAACCGAATTGGAGACCCACACCGAATTAAACATAAACCCACCCGAATTATTTACTAAAAACAAATAATCAAATTCGTTCTAAGCAAAATAAAAAAACCCTTAAGCTCCGCGTCTCGTGAGTTGACCGGTTCCAAAATCACAAAATACAACACATACTTGTTAACATTAACAGTTTATAACAATGAAATTTACACTATCTGTTCACTATTTCGCAAGCCCAAATCAAATGAATCCAAATGCAGGCCTAAATGATTCAATTAAAATGTAAGCCCAAATACTTTTCGTGGCACAACAGATTAATGTTATAAATCCTATAAACCAAATGCAACCTACCAGTGAACTTTGGCCGCAAAACTAACTCACCATGTAACCCCATTGCAATTTTCATTCAATCCAACCAAACCAAAAGTAACTTCAATAAGACGAAGGCAATGATATTAACTAGCAATTGTGAATAATTTTTAAGACTAAGAAATTAGTTAAAAAAAATAAGCTACGACCAAAATAAACTACTATATCTATAAGCTAACAAAAACTTCATATAACGACAAGTAACGAATAATCATTTTAAACGAGACCTACACCTATAAGCCGAAGCCCTTTTAAAAAAAATTATATGAGCTTAAATCCATGCCGAATAAGCTATATGATAGCTTATTCGAATTATAAAAATAAGCTAAGACAAAATAAACTAAAACAACTTATTAGAAAGTAAGCATAAGCCTAACAGCTTATTTATAAGCTTATTTTATGTGGCTTCTAAAAAAATTATAAGATCTGTTCAAATAAGCTATGATATAGTTTATTTGAGAACCTTATAAGATCTAAATAAGCCAGAAATAAGCTTATGAGAAGCTTATGTTTGATAAGCTAGAACTTAGAAGAAAAAAAGAATAAGCCACAAGTATTTAGCACCCATACATCGACTTTATTACATTACCAATAATCGAAAGAGTTTACAATAAGCTTTTGAAATAAGCTAAGTACAAAACTTAATAAGCTGAATTAAAATAAAAGCTTTTACAAAGACATTTCAAAAAAAACCGAAAGCTTCAAAGAAAAAAAAAAAAAATAGGGAGACGAGTAGAACAAAATAAAAAATAAAATAAAGATAAAAAATCATTTGAGAGCGTCCACTCTTAAATAGCCAGTGATTAGAGCCCTCCATCCCTTGGGATCAAAACTGCGAATAAAATACATGATCTACCAATGAGTGTGTTCCATGTAGCCAAATGACGTGTTTGAGGAAAAGTTCACCAATCAGGGTATGCCACGTGTCCATCTATATTGCGTTAATAAAATGCACCTTGTTCCTCAATCTTCAAATTTGTTTTAACAGCTATGCCATGTGTCATGATATTACTTGTCTATTTCATTTGAGTGGAAATGCATGTGATTACTTAGGAATTAATTTCCCCTCACGTGACAATGATGTCACTTCCATAAAAATTTATCAATTTGGCTTGGGCTTTTATTGGGCTAATGTTAATAATGGGTTGGCCCGGCCTAATTAAATGGGTTACGGGCTGGCCCAATAGGATCCGAAGGTATCGTTGGACTCGTTTTCTTGCGCTCTTTCCAATGGCATGCTCGGGAAATTTTTACCACTTCATATTGGCTTTGAGTAATAATTAAACTTGACCAAATTGAACCTGATAATTCTTGTTTTTGACCACCGTTTTCAATCATTTTTACTCAAGACATAAAAATAAAACCAACAAAACATATTTAGCAATATTAAAAAAACATATTTTAATATTTTTAGTTTCAATTATATTGTTTTATAACAATTAAACACGGGTATGAAAAGGATGCTATGTTTAGCAAATAAAACCCGTTTAAACCCGTAAAGTAAAATATAAATCATTTTTAACTTAAAGAAAAAAATCTTAAACACGTTTATTGGTCTAACCTTTTAATTGTATTCCCTAACCCGAACCTGACGTGTTTAATAAACCGTTTAGATTGGTCGAACCCAAAACACCAAACAAAATCTATTTAACCAACCCGAACCTACTAATTTATTCATGTCGGTTTATATTAGGTTCGGCTTCGTGTCAGGATCAAAAAATTCCTCCACCCATAATTCTATGGAGTTCATGGTTTCGTTCACACGGACCGTACACGGTTCGGTCCATGGTTCGGCTCACTGTTTCGGATTCATTGTGAACTGAAGGACTCTCCTGTCGAAGAGATGGTCACAAACGTCAAAGCTAAGAAGGCCCTTGCCAACGTGTTAAAGAAAAAAAGGCAAGAATGAATGATAACAAGAGCACGCCAAAAGATTGGAGCAACGGTGGCCAAAGATCGCGTTTTGCAAAAGGTGGTGCGATGTGTCGAAAAATAGCAAATTGAAACGCTATAAGACTATGGTTTTTTGGATGCGGTTATTAATTTACTTTTACGAACGAAACTGGTACACCTCGAGAGGGTACGACTCGGTCCCGTAGCAAATGGAAAAAAATAGTGTTCGCCGTGTCATTGGTAGATTTTGGTGGTCATTTAATAATAAAATTAAACTTAATCCACGAAAGTGTTCGGGAACTCATTGTGTACCAAAAAGCGTGTGCAGAATACCAATTGATGTATGGGCATGCCTTTACGTTGGAGCCGTGTTGGAACATTTTGAAGAATCATGCTGCTTGGATATATGTTGAGGTGCCTTCTTTATACAAGAAAACAAAAGCTCGAAAAAAAAATCCAAATCTTCTGAAACCACCTCGGGGCAGTACAAGGTGATTTAAATTTGAACGATGAAGCTGTTGAGTCTGAGGAAGAGACTCAAAAGAGCGACCAAATTGGTCGTAAGACCTGAGCTAAAAGAAATCATCCCGGCCTCCTCCTCGGTGAGGGATCTTCATTTGTTGATTTGGTAGCCGACAAATTCTTCAACATTAAGTCGGCAAAATGAGGAAAGATGAAGGAGCAACAAGACTCCTATATACAGTTGAAGAATCGGGAGTTGGATATCCAGGAGGCGGCGCGTCGGGAAGCAGCGGATTTGAAAAGAGAGAAACTTGAAATACAGCGTCGAACACTTGAATTAGCCGGAAGGAAAAAAAACGGGACAAAGACATCTTATTCTATAATTCATAACGTCCCCTTCTTTACTACCCGCAATACACAACATAAGCTACAGACTAAAGGAACGAAATCAAAGAGTACTATAACTTAGATTATTAGTTTAAGTTTTTAATTATTATTGTAATGTTTTTATTATATTTGAATTATTATGTAATGTTTTTATTATTTAATGAAATTTAATTTTGTTGTTAAAAAAAATTGAAAAAAATGAAGGTCGCCTTGTAGTGGTAAAAAGTCGTCTATAGGTCGTCGAAGAAAAAAAGCTGATGTGGCAGGAAAAATGAAAGTCCTTGGTGGTCATTATAATGACTAGCCTAATATGTTTCGACTTGAATGCTTCAACTTCGACAGTATCTAATTTTCTAATCAGTGGTTTACTTGTTAGCTTATGGCCATATGTAACGCTTGTAAGTAAGCCGTCCAAGGAACATATCCTTGCTTTTCCTTTCCTTTTTCAACTTTGTTTTGTGAGAAAAAGAGGGAATTTATAGAAGTAATTAATAAACTGATTCCATTTCATCAAAAATCCCAAAAAAAATCACGTTTGATATTATTGATTCGCAGGTCAAATACTGAATTTAAAAAAAAGGAATTTGGGTAAACATATCTTTGAGTTTTTTTTTAAAAATTAAATATAAAAAATAAAAAAAAAAAGTAAAATAAAATTAATATTTTTAATAAAGTTTTTTGAACTGGTGAACAATAGACCGTTGAAAAAAAAAAAGGAATTCGCAGTCCACCGTTATTTTTCATCATATCCTTTTCCCCCCTCCTAAAAATAGACCGTTTGAAAAAAAAACTGCTGATTTTAAAAAAAGTGCCAGTAACTATAAAACCAAAAAGAAAACTCCAGGACACCAATTAAAAAAAACATACCTAAGTCCCCAAAAACCCCACCATTTTACATATGATATGATGATGGAGAGAGGATTCCAAGCATAAAAAGCCCTAACAACCCCGATCGTCCCGAGAAATTCAAGAGACCTCAAAAATGAAACTATTCAATAACAACGGGAGCTCAGCACAACCACTTGAAAATAAACCATTTTCCCTCAATAATTTGTGGACTCCGCTGAAGAAGCAAGTAAGGCCAAACTTCAAGGTCCGAGAGTTTTCCATTCCACCAGGCAACCAGCAACTAATCGCAAAAAAGGGTCATGGTGTTTGTTAACCTCACCTTTCCATCTGTTTCCAAATTCAATCGAGAAATGAGAGAAGGAAAAAAGCCCTAGTTGGAGCCATTGGTGCAAAGTCCTAGTACTCTGCCGGCTGCGGGATCATTCCTCAAAAGTTTGTTCAATGAAAATAATTCTAGATTGAGTTGGTAGTAAGTCGTCCATAAAAATTTCCACACCGAGAAGAGAAAAAAGTAAGTATTTTCATGTTGATCCAGGTCTTTATCCAGAAGTTTTATGGCAAACATAGGAAATGAAGTGGAAAAAATTGTCCTCAGGCCAATTGTAAAAAAGTAAATACCGTTTGAATGTTTCATACCACTCTCTGCCCAACAACCGAATAGCTATACAGTATAGGATTACTCCTTGGCGGGTATGGACATAGTTAGCGGGATGCAAGGATTTTTTGGGCCGTATGTGGGCACTAGTTTTTTCTTTTTTATTTTCGGCTCGCATTCGCTTTCGCAAATCTTAAGTTGTTGATTTGATTTAGCTAAAAACATACTTTTTTTTTTTTTTTTTTTATTTTTTTTTTTATTTTTTTTTTTTTTTTTTTTTTTTTTTTTTTTTTTTTTTTTTTTTTTTTTTTTTTTTTTTTTTTTGTTTTATTTTTTTTTTTTTTTTTTTTTTTTTTTTTTTTTTTATTTTTTTTTTTTTTTTATTTGTTTTTTTATAATTACTTTTTTTTTTTTTTTTTTTTTTTATACTTTTTTTTTTTTTTTTTTTTTTTTTTTTTTTTTTCTTTTTTGTTTTTTTTTTTTTATTTTTTTTTTGTTTTTTTTTTGTTTTTTTTTTTTTTTTTTTTTTTTTTTTTTTTTTTTTGTTTTTTTTTTTTTTTTTTTTTTTTTTATACTTTTTTTTTTTTTTTTTTTTTTTTTTTTTTTTTTTTTTCTTTTTTTTTTTACTTTTTTTTTTTTTTTTTTTTTTTTTTTTTTTTTTTTTTATTTTTTTTTTTTTTTTTTTTTTTTTTTTTTTTTTTTTTTTGTTTTTTTATTTTTTTTTTTTTTTTTTTTTTTTTTTTTTTTATTTTTTTTTTTTTTTTTTTTTTTTTTGCGTTTCCTTTCCATTTCTCCCCCCCCCAGGGTTTTTGTAAAAAGAAGAAGGAGAAAAAATAAAAAAATTTAAGGGAAGAGAGGACCCGAAAGCAATGTTAAAATATAAGCAATGCATGTAGGTAAATTGAATATTGAAATAATATAAATCTTTTTGCATCCTAAATAAAATTAGAGGAACATTTTTGTACCTATATAAAACTTTTTTTTTTATTAAGCAAATAAAAAGTAAAAAAACACAAATGAAAAACTACCATAAAACCAAATTACGATTAGAAAATGTTATTTGATAATAAGAATTAGTGTTATTTTTTAGTTGATATATATTAGCCTATGGGGCACAATAAACGGGGTTGACCGCTCAATCGTTTCGGCCGTCGGTTGAATGATTGTTGTTTTCGGTCGCCCCCTATAAGTGGGGTGTAAGTCGAACTCGACAAAACCAACTCTACCAAAAACCACACTCGTCGTTGGAAAGAAAGAAAATAAAAATGGGATTGGGATATGTCCTTCTGCTTCGACCCTAGGTCCGAAGTGTTTTGCAATGTGTGTGTTATTAATTAATAAAAAAAAATGTATTTTTTTTTTTTTTTTTGTGGTGGTAAATGTTTTTTTTTTTTAGTGTAGGTCTCTTTTGTAAGTTGGAAAAAAAAGTTCGTATTTGTAAATTGCCGGAGAAAAGAAAGTCTGATGTGGCCAGAAAAAATAAAAAGGTCGTTGGGATCCCGCTGCAGTGCCCCCAGCCTTAATAAATGTTTTACTTACTCTCTGTAAACACCCCCAAATGGGGTCCGCAATGGCGGAGATAAGATATCTCCTCTCTCCGGGCCCATTACTTTACTTTCCTTAGATCAATTAAAAAACCAAGATATATATAGAAACGAACCAAAAAAGGGGATCGTTTTTAATAAAATAAAAAAAAAAAATTAAAAAAAAAAAAAAAATTGATAGACAACATTGATTTAACAAATATTTTGATAACAAATAGGATCCGAAGCATTAACTTGTTCCTTATTTATTATTAACAAAGATAACTGGTTTTCACCAAAACACATGAGTTTCCCAAAACATAATACAACCATAAATAATCTTTAGCATGACATCCTACCCCATCCCAAAAACAAAAATCACCATGTAATCCTTTGGCAGCCATTTAAAATTGCTTTATTGAATCTCGCTGAAAAAAAACACAGTTATTGAATTGCTTTAAAAAAAAAAAAAAAAATAAAAAAATTATTAATAAAAAAAAAAAAAAAAAAAAAAAAAAAAAAAATTAAAAAAAAAAAAAAAAAAAAAAAAAAAAAAAAAAAAAACAACGTCACCAATAATTGGGGTTGTGAATTCAAATAGGTTTGATAAATCCATAAATATGCAGACCGCAAAGACTTTTTTTTCTTTCTTTTTTTTCCCTTTTTCTCCATTTTTCTCCTTTCCCCTTTTATCACCCGTGATAGAATGCAACACACAATGGGCCAGACATCCACAAAAAACCCCCGATTTTAACATTTACCTAAGAAAGCTCATGACACTTGAGAAGCTCATAATAATTAAATCTATCCTGCTTTTCTTCTCGTTTAATCTTTCCCTCCGCAATATTAATAATATATGCAATTTTCCTTAAATTTCATATTTACTTCTTTTTTTCTTTTTCTCCCCTTTTTTCTATTTTCTGCCCGAATTAGAGATGTTTAATTAAAAAAAAAAAAAAATAATAAAAAAGTTTTAAACAAAAAAAAAAAAAAAATAAAAAAATACTAAAAAAAAATAAAAAAAATAATAAAAAAAAAAAAATATTTAAAAATAAACAAATAAAAATAAATAAAAATAATAAAAAAAAAAAAATTTAAAATTAAAAAAATTAAAAAAAAAAACAAATAATAAAATAAAGAACCCGAAACACAATCATATCCCCAAAAATAATATCCGACAATGCTATTAACATTTGTTCCCAGTGATATAGCTAGGTCACCACCAATAAAAACGAAAAAAAACAAACCCCAAAAAAAACTGGAAAATGGCAATATTACCAATATAGATCTAATTCATATTCATATCATAAAATTCATAAAAAACATAATAATATCTATAATAAAATAAAAATTCAATAGAAATCCAAAATAATAGTAAATAAAAATGTAAAAATTAATATATAAATAACAATCCAAAAAATCCAATATAATAAATCTTATCCAAAATATCGATCTAAATTTATATATTTCATTCTAATAACATTATTCATTCTGTTATCGTTGATTTGGTGCTAATGTTTTATTATTGCAGTTGTGCAGCCTAGGAGTAGCAGAGTGAGGGAGGTGAAGGGGGGTGTTAATGGGGGCGTGCGCAATGACGCGCTGAGTGTGTGGCGGGTGTTTAGGGGGAGGGTGGTATTCTGGGTTAGATTCTGCAGATGTCTGGGAGGTGTTTGGAGTGGTATTTAAGGGGTACAGTTACTATTCATTAGAGTATATTCCCACATGGACAGTCAAGGGTACAATCTGACTGAATTTATCTGCATTATGATCATATAAGATGTATGATTGTTGTCATGAATTAACAAATCAACTGCTGAATCGTAATTCGCACGAGAGCAGCGATAAATGTAATTTCACAACTACATCAATGCAATTGACAGTTCATGGAATAAAGGGCTTCAACTTGGGTTTATCCGCTAACTTTTAGCAAACCATGCAAACAATATAAAATATACACTTGCGTCCAATTTATAAACCAAAGCCATTTCCACCCTAAGTTATAAATCATTGAAACGTAAAAATATGGGGCTAATGAACTCACCTTGAGGTTCCGATAATCCAAATATCTCAGATTAACCGCGTCACGCGAATCGTCAATGCAACCTAATTTAATTTAAAGGTCGTATAAGTACCATGTACATCGATTAAACTAACATCATATACAGGTCTATGTTAGTTTTACATCATAACCTAATCGTTCGGGCTATTCATAATTAAGAGGTCAATGTAGTAACGTATGAGGAGCTAGGACCTTTAAACAATTCGTAAATCCAGCAAACACGTCGATACGCCACCTCCGAAGGAGGCCTTCATTAATGAAACTCCCCCTAGTAAAATATAAGTAGCTTTGATAACCACATACAATTCTATACAGCTTAATCACCATCTAATTGTTTTGGAAAAATTGCGTTTAATTAGTTAAAACGTTTATAAGTACCGTTGTAGTAAACTGCGTAACTTTTCGCGGTTTTAAAGGCCCGATTTTTTTGACGTTTTTTTTTTATGCCCACGCTTTTGTATTAGGACGAGTTTAATCATAATTTGACAATTTTCATATTTTTTATGAACCTCTGATGAACAGTACTTTTTTACTGTTTCACGGCAGTTATCTAAAGTTATTTTTAATAGTATTTAGTGTTTATCGTAAAACCGTAAACGTCGTATTTATTCCCGTTATAGCTCCGTTTAGTGTTCCTTTCGAGCACGTTCCTCGTTTCTTTGGAAAAAATTCTATCAATTTTTAACAAGGTTACAAAAATAAAAGTTTCTGTCATGAATGAGTGTTTTTTTACTGTTACATAGTTTTTATAAAGAATTATTTTATGAAAACTTTAATTACTGAAAACCACGCGAAATTTTTTCATAACTAATAATCGATATTAATTGAAAAATTACGATTCTATCCACTTTGGGAATCCTAAAAATATGTTTTTTAATTAATTAAAAATTTATCAAACTTGCTGTTTTTTGAATTAGTTTTTTAATATAAATAGATTTTATATTTTATAAATTCTTTTAATTAACGGTATAACTCGTAATTAGCGTAACTTTTTTCGTTATTTTTATCCTTGACAATTTATTCTTACGCTTTTTCGATTCGTTACGAGAGTGTAGAATTATTTATAAAACCTAATATCCACTGTTTAGGAATTCGATTCCAAAAGCCCCCCCTTAAATATCCCATATATTTTTACTTTATTTATTAAACTTGTTTTATATACTTTTTAACTAAGTAATTTCCATAAGTTTTTCCCCTACTCTTAATATAGTATATTATACATATTATATAATCCATAGTTTATAATTTGTCAATTTGTCCAAGTCATTAAGTCCTTAACAACATTTTTTAAAAAAAACCAATAATCCCATAAGTAACTTTTTTACTACAAGTCATCCATAACCAACTTTTAACATCATAACCATATTTTGTACAAGTCTTTTAACTCCATAAATTTTTATTATTTAGTGGTCCATATATCATGGGACTTAAAGCTCATAAAAACTATATTTACAAGAAAAATCCATGTTTTTACAAAGTTAAACAAATCCTAATTGGTTGACTTCACTACAAAACATCACCATACATATAATTCATAATAGATGAAAAGTTAAGGTCCTTAGGATAACCTTTAATGAGATGATGGAATGATGATGACAAACAAGGCTAAAACCCTAGTTTAGACTTTAAAAACCCAAGATTATAAAACCACAGAAACCCTAGTTTCCCAAAGCAAAACCCTAATCTTTGAATTTATTTGCTCAACACTTGAAAATGTTTTAGCCCAATGTTTTAGAAACATCTTATAATGTCTTAAGAATGATGTATGTAGGTTTGTGTTATAGGTGGTAGAAATTTGGATAAGGATTTGTATAAAGGGGTGTTTGAGACTGGCCACATATGAGAGCAACCAAAGGAGGAGTTTTTGTGATTTTTAAGCTATGTTTTTTGCATGATGAATTTCTATCCTCAGAGTGTAACAAGGTATATATGGTAAGTTCGTTGGTCAAAAAGTATCCATTATAGTCCAAAAACCATGGTGAAGGGTTTTATGGGATCTTGGTTTGAGGTCAAGGACACAGTATGGGTAAGGTTTTTTAATGAGATGATATGGAAACAAAGACCTAGTTGAAAAGATTATTTCATTTTCTTGTATAAAATGCACAATTCGTCCATGTATGATTATATATTGATATATTTTTGTAGCATGTTATGTATTGGGTTTTATAAAAGTAGTTTAATTTGTTTTAAGCGTATAAAAGTTTTGGGTGGTTCGGGTAAGCTAAACCGTACTTTAATTCCGCGAAAACGACATAATTTTACGTAACCGATAAAAATAAAATGAACAAAGATCATAATTATTCTCAAAATAATTATATAATACTTGCTTGATGTAAACGCTTAATTGTTTGATGCCCGTTTACATTGAACGCTAATTTTTGCTACGCGATTTAGCTTAAACATTTACGATTTTAAAGCAAACGCGTAAAATACAAAAATGAATAGTAAGAATTTATCGACGTCCGTTAATGACTTTGAAAACACAGGGTGTATAAGACTTTCCCCCCGTTAAACGAGCAATGTCCTCAAGGCTCAACGATGCAGCAGCTTGACAACGGTACGGTCCTTGGTGAAGAGGTTGGTATTTCCCTTCTTGAATTGGTCTTCCACGTTTCCCACGTGAACTCCAGGACCCTCTCTTTTTGGAGTTTCCATCGAACCTTGACTATGGGATCCGGCTTCGCTTTCAACTTTTAAACTTCACGGCCCCACTAATTCAAATGGTTTTTATTTCCCCTCAACAAAAAAATACATATGAGACTTGGTCCATCAAGGATGAAGTCCACCAAACGGAACCGGCTAATGGTTTCGTCGGCATGACACTTATTCAGTTTGGACACATGGAATGTATTATGAACTCTGCTCAGTTTTTCTTCAGGAAGCTCGAGCCTTCTGTAAGCAACCTCTCCAACCTTTTTCTAACACTTGAAAGGTCCAACATACTGGGTTTAAATTTTCCCCCGTTTTGCCAAAACCGTAACGACCCTGCCCCTTGTCCAAGGCGAAACTTTTAAAGCATAACTTTTACATCCCCCCGACTTGAAATTCCATTGGTTTATCGCTTTCAGCTTGCCGTAACTCTCTGTCGATCACGAGCCGGCTTGCCATCCTTTTGCTTGATTTTGGATGATATTTCCCCCCTCGAGTCGTCTCTTGAATTAGATTCTGGATCCGAGGATTGAGCTTCTCCAACTTCGGTCCAACAACAGGTGAGACGACACTTTCGCGACCATAAAAGTGGGCCTCGAACGGTGCGGCCTTGATGCTAGCGTGATAGCTATTTATTATATGAGAACTCGACTAAATTGCAAATGGTTGAACCCAACCCATTCCCAAAATCGATCGCACAAGCCGCAGCATATCCTCGAGAGTTTGAATAGTCCTCTATCGTTTGCCGTCTGTTTGCGGATGGTACGCAGTAACTCATATCCAAATTAGTACCCAAAAGCGTTCTGGAGTGACCTCCAGAAATTTGGATGCGAATCTCGGTCACGATCCACCAAAATATTTGAGACAGTATTCCATGTCTTGTGACCCACCTCCTTTTAGGTACATTTTTTTTTGCAAAGTTATCCAAAGATCAGTCCCTCTCCTCGTGTGAAAGATCTCAGACTTAGTGAGTCGGTTCAACGATCACCCAATGGTGGGTCCCCCGTAGCCTTGCGACGACTAGGAAGCTTAGTAACACAATCCATGATTGATTAGTTTGTCCCCACTTCCATTTTTAGGATTTCTTGGGTAAGTACCAACAATCCTAATGCCTTTGATGTTCAGCCTATGACCTTACACAGGTCCAAACACCATTTGCTAACATAGGTGGCGATGTCCGGCCTTATTCATATTGGCACCAATATAGCTTTTTCTTCAATATCTTGGTACATCTGGATCAGAACCCGAATGTATAAGTATTTGATTGTGGGACTCGTACAAGATCACAGTCCGCAAATCACCATAAACAAGGTAGCCAACTCCTGCCATTTGAGCATAGGGTTTCATCCGCACGGAGTTCAACATTTCTGTCCTAATTCGCCTCTGATTTTTAGCGTTTTCAACCAACATTCCACCAATAATCGTCATTCATGATTGTTCTCTGGTTCCGTGCTTCAGTCTGAGCATTCAAGATTGATTTGGGAAGGTCCAAACTATAGTCCATAACTAAGGGCCTCGACCTCTTAAAATGGAGGTTTTCTCGTGTCTTTCCTTACTCAAAGCAACAGCAACGACAATTGGCTTTCCGCGGGTGATTAACGAATATGGGCAATCGTAAATCACTAAGCACTCTAACATCGGCGTGTCTCATGATTAGTTTCCTTCTGATCCAAGAATGTGTTGTAAGCTCTTAATGATCAGTGAACACTGTACACTTCATTCCGTACAGATAGTGCCTCCAGATTTTGAGAGCGAACACTACTGCTCCAAGTTCCAAAATCATGAGTCGAGTGATAGTATCCTTCTTCATTAAATTTTTTAAACTGGCGTGATGCAAAAAGAAAAACCACATTTCCGGCCTCTTTGCCATCAACAACAGCGCCCAAACCCTTCTTAGAAGCCGTCAGTGTGGCAGTATGCGATGAAAATCTTTCGCTTCCTCGTAAGGCAAGGATTGGTGCACTGCATAATTTTTGCTTCAACAGTTGAAAATCTGCTTCTTTGTTTTTATCACCCTACTCAAACTTGACCTCTTGCCTGGTTGAGCTTGGTCATAGTTTGGCGATCTTCGAAACCCTTCACTGAATCTTCGAAAATACCCCAGCCAAGACCTAAAATTGTACAAATCTCCGTTTGGTGACTTAGGATCTGTCCAAACTTATATGGATTCAATCTTGCTGATCCACATGAAATTCCTTCAACTATTATCCGATCACATAGACCGAGGAACGTACTATGGGAAATCCAAAATTCACACTTGAAAAATTTTGCTATAACAACTCCACTTTCTTAAAGCACCTCTAAGAACTAGCTTAAGGTGCTTCCTTCGTGTTTCTTAGCTTTTTCCTTCAAATATCAGAATATCATCAATAAAGAACAATCACAAATTTTATCCAGAATATGAGGTTTGCACACCCGATTCAAAAGGGTCCATAATACCGGCAGGTGCGTTTGTCCAAACCAAACGGCATAACTTGAAATTCGTAATGGCCCGTAACGAGTTTCTGAATGCCAGTCTTTGGAATGTCTTCCTTCTCGAATCGCTCCTCCAGTTTGGGGTTAACCTGAACCTTAGGTCCGAGTCCTTCGAGTAGACACGTCACCCTTGCAGCTGATCAAAATAAATCATCAATTGTCAGGGGGAGTGGAAACGGTTCTTTACTGTCAGTTTTGTTTAATTCCCGATAGTTCCCAATGCACATCCGGAATAGATCCTCCTCCTCATCTTAACAAACAAGAACCCGAAGCTCCCCAGGGTATTGAGGGAAACTGGGAGTCTTCCTTTATAAAGCCTTTGTCGAGACAGCCTTTCAGTTGCCGCCGATAACTCCTTATCAATTACGGAAAGGGCGCCAATCGATAAGGTGTCCTGTGGCTAACAGTGCAGGCACCACGGTACCAAATCAATTTGAAACTCCACTTGTCGAGTTGGAGGAAGACCCGACAAGTCCTCAGGAAATACCTCAGGAAAGTCTCGAACTATTGGCACGTCCTCAAGTCGCTTCCTCTCCGACTTGTCTTCAACCTCCTTTGCAGTGACATGCGCCAAAAAGATAGGAAATCCTTTGTGCATGTACTTCTGCGTTTTTAGGTGCACGAAATGAATGTTTAACGTGTCACATTTCCCTAGTTTTAACTTCCATCTCCCGGTATTGATAAGGTTTCCATTTCCACAGGGAATGCGAACAATCTTCTCGGTACACACAATGACCGCTTGGTACTTCGCCAACCAATCCATACCGATTATAGCATCGAAACTACCAAGTTCTACAAGCATTAAGTTTATGTTGAATTGGTGGTTTAGGAAGTTTAATGTGCAACCCTTAAGGATAGTGAGTTAACAATCCCAATTAGTTTCTCCCGTTGGCTAGTACGACATCATAATATGTGATCTAGGGTAGATGGCGTTAAGTCATTTTGGGGGAGCTAAAATGCAATAGACACAAAAACCTATCGATCGGCACCCGTATCAAAAAGATATAAGCAATAGCGGTTGTTTAGAAGGAACCGTACCCGCAACGTCGATTGTCCTTGGTTTTGCCCCCGCATTTTCCAACCACATACACTTCCTGCCTGGAGCCCTGTCATTCCCAGCTGATTTACCACAGTCATTGTTTTTCAGTTTTAGGCATTTGCTTTTTCTAAAATGTCCTTGAGCTCCGCACTCATAGCAACCATTTCCCTTCTAATTATATTGTTGTTTGTTGCGGTTTTGTTGTTGTTAGCATTTGCCAGGTCGTCATTCTCAATCTGGCCAGATGGCCAACCTTTTTGGCATTTTTATATTGCACCTAAGTGAAAAAGGAACCATTCATGAGTTGTAATTATACAACTTGGAACACAGAGGTTTAGACCCGGCGTATGATTTCCTGTCACTAATTTTGGCCTGCAGTGGGTAGACCTGGCCTTGTTGTTTTTCTGCCTCTTATTTGGTGCTTTGTTGGTTTTTTTGCTTGTTCCCTTGGAAAGATCAAATCATACTTTCCTTCTTTTCTTTTCTGCTGACGTTCCAGCATAGGCAATAGTGTCTTCCCCCCGTCATCCATCAACACCATTGTAACTCGATAGCCACTTGCATGGTTTTTTGGCTTTGATTTGCCTTTACACTGCCAGTATCTATCGGGTCAAAGCCACCGATATACCTTTTCAAAATCTTAATCCTATCTCTCTGGGAACATCCTGAAACACATCAAAGCTAGTTGCTGAAATTCGTCGTGACTTATAGGCCCACCACATCGTGCCCTTAACCTTAAGATTCCACATCTCAGTTTTCCAAACTTTTTTGATCTTAAAAACCCTCTCGGGCATATTTATCCGAGTCATCATTTTCTTCAAGTGCTACCCAATGGCATGGGCATGAGCTGCTTTCAGGAGTCAAAGTGGTCTTAACATGGAAATTACACCATGTAGAGCATCGTTTTGCAGATGTTCAAATCGTAATTTTTTGACTTGACAAGATTGTTCTTGCAATTGCTAATGCATACACAAGACTCCTATTTTTTTCTCAAACCATCGAGTGAGTCCGACGGCCCCCTCATGCCTTTTAAAAGTCCAAGGTTCTGCATTTCAGGAATTCCTGAATTAAGAGCAATCCCTCCGCGACAGCTTGTGCTGGCCTGGTCTTGAATCATTGCCTGTCATAGCATTCCTAACTCTACTTGCTTCTGCTCATCCATTTGCAGCAGCAACTCCTTTTTTTTTTATTTTTTATTTGAAAAAATGCAATATAAAGCCTGAAGTTCGCCTCCAAAAAAAAAGTAACAGTTTTGTGTGGTTGCTGTTTGGTCTGGTGTGGGACTGGTTGTGACCTTGGGTTTCCGTTGATTGTGGCCATTTTCTCAATCAACAAGAAAATACAAATACCCGTTTAGATTTTTAATACAATCAAAACGTGACCAATAAAACATATGCATCATAGAATAAAATAAGAATCACATCACACAGTGAAAACCAGACAACCTCAATAACAAGATCGACATAACATAATTAACATCCATTCCCTATATAATCATGAAATAAAACATGATCTGTTTTTAGTACACAATTGATTCCTAACGCTAAGGTTACCAAATGATAAATCGACCTAGAGCCCTACTAGCCGGGAGTACCCGGTAATAACTTAATTAGGCCTGATACAACATAGCTAAACAAAAGACAAAAGATCCATACCGGATTAGCTACTCAAAACAAAAGATCTATACCGTCTACTAGCCTGGGAAAGTAACCCATAAAAAACTTAACAACTCGCATATTAGCTACAATCAGAACCAAAGTCCTAGAGCAAACTGCTACTAGTGTCTCCAATGTGTCAACGGCGTGCTCCAAGCCTCCAGGGCCTGGTACGAATGATATGTTCGAACAGCAAAATCAACTGCAGCCTGACGTTGGCCAATCCGTGGCGACGCACCTCGTCCTCTAATTACAGTAACTCGTGCCTCTAAGCCCCTGCAGTAAGCTTTAGATCTAGCCAAGTCCCTGATGGTCTGAATACTCTCCCTTACACGTAAGCAAGTTCTCCTCCTCTCCTCAATACCTCAATCTCAGCTTCTCACAGCAGCACGAATCCTTCTGGCCAATTCGTGATGTTCGTGAGTAAAACTCTGGAACTCTCTCTACAGAGCGAACATCTAACCTGGTAACTTAACCCTCATGTTGACCATCCTCTAAGGCGGTCATCATCCTCCTTCCTCAGTAATCTCCGGATCCTTGACTCCATAGTGTCTACAGAACTGCAATCGACTCATGGGCCATAGTGTGGGTCCCTGGCTGTCCTCGCAGCAGCATCACAGAAACTCCCCCAACCTCACACCTAGGTCTAGGAGCAGTAAGTAGTATCCTCTTCCGAGGTGGTGTGTCAGCCTTGGAATATTAGCTCCGCAGCTAGTGGATGGTGCATGTAGTGGTATAGGTAACAAATAGGTAACAATGGTGGGGTCCTTGATGGGAGTAGTGGATGATAGGTGGATGGTGTTGTAGCTCTCATCTGAGCCATGGCTGCTCTAGTACGTGAGGGTCGGATACGTGGGGATAAAAAGAATGGTGGTAGTGGAGGTGTAGGTGCCTCATCCTCAGGTGGCACTAAGTCCTCAGGGTGCTCAGGCTCAGGAATGTACACTAGTACATGATCCTCCAGCTCCATGGGATTAGGTACATACTCTGGAGAACGTCGTGCCTGCTCCAACAACTGTCTGGCAACCTCCTCGTAAGGATCCTCAGATGGAATACTCCAAGATCGTGCCTCAGAGTTAACAGAAGTATAGGTAACAGCGGAATCAGCTGACATGACTACTGTGACCAACAGAAATAACTTATATGAGTATATTATATAAGGCTCTTACTGTAATATACGTAATATATTATAACCACGTATATCAATTATGAATGCATCTAGTCCAACTAACTAATGCAACAACTAGTGTATCTCGTAAAAACCCCTTTTTATGAATGCAATGTTTGAAAACGGTTATAGTCCAGCAAAACATTTGACCTGGTTCTCTATAACCTTGGCTCTTGATACCAATCTGTAACACCCCCAAATTGTTAGGATTTAACAAATATTTGATACAAATAGCCCGAAGCTTTAACTTGTTCCTTATTATTATTACAAAGATATTGGTTCACAACACATGAGTTTCCCAAAACATAATACAACCATAGCTTTTAGCAGGACATCCCAAACAAAATCACAATGTATCCTTGGACCTTTGCTTATTTGATTCCTGGAAAAAACATTGCTTTAAAACAAGTCCAACAATAATGTGGTGGTATTCATAGGTTGATAATTTCATAATATGCAGGACGCAAGACTTTCACCGTGATAATGCAACCACATGCAGACAGCACAAAACCCGATTACATTTACTAAGCTCATGAAATTGAAGCTCATAATCTATTCTCACAATATTTATATTATTGCAATTATGCTACGATTATGATGTTTAACCCGAAACATCCCTAAATTCGACATGCTATAACGTTCGTTCCCGGTGATAGCTAGTCACCCGAACGGGATGGTCAATCCCAAATAGATCTATTCATAACATTCGCGCTCACATAATGTAATTCACAACTACATCTATGCAATTGACAGTTAGATAATAGGCTCAATTGGTTATCGCTACTTAGGCAAACATGTTATCAATATAAAATATTACACTTGAGTCCAATTATAAAACAAAAATGTTTCCACCCAATGTGATAAAATATTCCGAAATCGTAATATTTGGGGGCTATGAACTCACCTTTGAGTTCTGATATCCAATATCTCAGATATCACGTCACGCAAATCGTCAGATGCTAACCTATTTAATTTAAGGTGTTATAAGTACCATGTACCTTCGATTAACTAACATATTTACAGGATCTATGTTAGTTACATCATAATATCGTTCGGGGCTATAATAATTAAGGGGTCAATGTAGATGAACGTATGAGGAAGTAGGGACACTTTTTATATCAGTAAAAATACAGCAATCTCGTTCGATCGCCACCCCGAAGAGGCCTACATTATGAAAACTCCCTTTTAATATAGTCTTTGATATCCACATTAATTCTAACAGCTTATACCATCTAATTGTTTTGGAAAATTGCGTTTAATAGTTAAAACGTTTATTCTTACCGTTGTAGTAAAACTGCGGAACTTTGGGTTTTAAGCCCGCTTTTCGACGTTTCTTATGCCCACACTTTCATATTGGACGAGTTATCATTATTTGACATTTTTATATTTTTTCAACCCTCTGATGAACAGTACTTTTTAATGTTCACAGCAGTAAAAGTTATTTTATAGTTTTAGTTATCGTTAAAAAACCCTGTTAAAGTCGTATTTTTATTCGTTATAGCTCCGCTTTTAGTGATTCTTTCGTGCATGTTCTCGTTATTAAAATTCTATCATTTTATAAGGTTTTCAAAAATAAAAATGTTTATGTCTTGAATGGGTTCTTTACTGTTCATAGTTTATAAATTTATTTTTATAACTTTTAATTACCGAAAACCCGCGAAATTCATAACTAATTCGATATTAATTGAAAAATTACGATTCTTATCATTTTGGAATCCTAAAAATATGTTTTATTAGTTAAAATTATCAAACTTGCTGTGCTGTTTGATTTATTTTTTATAAAAGTTTATTTTAGAAATTTCGTTTAATTAACGTTTAATCTCGTTAAGTAGGCGTAAACTTTTTGCGTTATTTATCCGTTTACATGTTTCTTACCTTTTCGGAATCGTTACGTGACTGTATAAATATTTATAAACATAATATCACTGTTTGAATTCGATTCAAACAGCCCCTTTAAATTATATATTTACTTATTTATTAAAATTGTTTCTATATACTTTTTAAATAAGAGTAATTTTCCACAGTTTATTCCCTACTCGTAATTATACTATATATATAATATTATATAATCCATAGTTATAATTTGTCCATTTGTCCAGTCATTAAGTCCTTAACAAACATTTTTTTTAAACCTAATCTCCATAAGTATTTTTTACTACAAGATTCATCCTAACAACTTTTACTTTTTCATAACCATAAGTGTACAAGTCTTTTACTTCCATTATGACTTTATTTTAGTGTCCATATATCATGACTAAAAGCTCATAAAACTATATTTACAAGAAAAATCCATGTTTACAAGTTAAACATATCCTAATGGTGATTTCACTACATAAACATCACATATACATATAATCATATAGATGAAAAGTTAAGGGCTTTAGATAACCTTAATGAGATGATGAATGATGATGACAAACAAGTGCTAAACCCTTGTTTAGACTTTAAACCCAAGATTATAACCAAGAAAACCCTAGTTTCCAAAGCAAAACCCTAATCTTGATTTATTGCTTCAACACTTGAAAATGGTTAGCCAATGCTTGGAAACATCTTAGAATGTCTTAAGAATGATGTATGTAGATGTGTATAGGTGGTAGAAAATTTGATATGGATTTGGTATAAGGGGAGTTTGAGACGTAGGAATATGAGAGCACCAAAGGAGGAGTTTTTGTGATTTTTAGCTAAGTGTTTTGCATGAATGAATTTCTATCTCAAGTTTACAAGTATATATGGTAAGTTTTTGGTTAAAAAGTAAGCATTAGCTAGTCAAAAACATGGTGAGGGTTTTATGGATCTTGGTTGAGTCAATGGAACAAAGTATGGTAAGGTTTAATGAGATGATATGGTACAAAGACCTAGTTGAAAGATTTATTTCATTTTTCTTGTATAAATTGCAAAAAGTCGTCCCTCCCTGTATGATATATTTGATATATTTTGAACTTTTATGTATTGGGTGTATAAAAGTGGGTTATTTGTTGAAGCGTAAAAATGTTTTGGTTGGTTCCGGGTATGCCTTAAGACGTACTTTATCGGATAACGTACATAATTTACGTAACCGATAATAATTTAAATGAAACAAAGAGCATTAATTATTCTCAAAATAATGTATTTCAATACTTGCTTGTTTTCTGTCTTTTTGATGATATCCACTTCCTGCACAATACAAATGCAAAACAAACATATATTTGGCAGTTTTTGTCTGTTTTTGGTCATTTAAGCTCGTTTTTAGAGGTAAAAGATATGTGTAATTAAGCACTTATCGACGTCGTCAATGACTTGAAAACACAGGGTGTTATATTTACGATTCTCCTTTCATTCATTTTACTAAAACTAAATTTATCATTAAACAAATTCCAATGTGTTTCGTAAGGCATGTGACTCACGTGTGTGTATATAGTGACAAAAAAAATAAAGTAACTACACTAAAAAGCAAACAAATAGACATTTAATATTATTTAATGAACATTTTATATTATTTAATAGAGGAGAGTTATATTGAATACCAAAAAAAGGTTGGATACTAGGGGACTCATCCACACCATCCATCTAAAAAAAATCAATGGTTGTGATTAAAAGCATTTAATTATTTCGCCAATTTTTTAAAATTTAAATATCTCCTAAACCGTTAATCGTTAAGTAAAAAAAAATATACCATCACGACGAGCATTTAATT
>BQNB010072820.1:0-32311 GCA_026074375.1 Tanacetum coccineum
GAGCATTTAACTATCTTTCAATCGAGAGACACTTTCATATAGTTTCGACATTTTTATTTGTATTTTTTTTCTCGGTATAGTATTTTGTTTGATATATCACATGTGACATAACACTAATCTGTAAGTTCGAACACTCAACACGCTGTTGTAAAATTGGCATAAGTATTTGTGTAAAACTCCAAATGATTAACTGTTTCTTGCCATTAAGAACTCAAATTTTTAGTTTTCCACCATATATCACACATAATTTTTGAACTTTCAAACTATTACAGTTTATTCATAGATGTTGGAGAAGATATATGTTTTTTTTTAAATTCAAACACGCTTGATATATCACATGTGATACAATACTAATTTTTAGATTTGAAGGCAGAAGATACTGACATAAGTATTATTTTTTAGTGCAAAAAATGATGAATCTTTTGGAATTGTATTCAAACAAGGATTTTCACACGCGCATTGCCGCGTAGCACATGCATACAGTAAAAAGAAAACATATTAAAATTCAACAAAACATAAACAAACACAACCAAAACACTATACATTAACAAATGATAAATTATATCGAGCACCCTCAACGCTTTTTGACACTCTATTTTTTAGTTTTAGATAAGGACTTTATATCTAGTCCGTTTTGTTGGCATATGGGGTTATAATTAAGATCTGAATTGATTTAAGATTTGAATTTAAAGTTTAAGATAAAAAATTATATGTTAAAATGAATTATATATTAAATTTATTTAATTTAATAATGAAGACTAAAGAGATAAAAAAGAAAATACAAAAAAGAAAAAACATATGGTCTCAATTTTGTCATAAAATCACTTGCAACCCCAAATCAAATAACTATTTTATTATCAATCTATCACAACTTAATTTTCTTTTAAAATATTATTTTCTTATTCTTCCACCTATACAACAATACATACAATCAATCACATTTTTTTTATCATTTATCAACACCACAATCTAATGTGTCATTTCTAAATAAAAGAAAATATGTATAGTCGTTCATAGTGTGACATGTGACGGGCTGGATTAAAGATTTAAAAGTCACCAAGTGAACTGGTCATGAACATTTATTTTATTTATTGTGTACTTTTAATATACTAATATTAATTATTTGTGTCATTTGTTTCTTCCAACCGATTAGATAAAAGTCACGAATAAACATAGTTCAATGTTATGTCATATCAACGATCGCGTTGTAATGGTAAATGTGTAATCTTCGTATAGTAATAAGTATAGCTACTTCAACCAGTTAAACCAAAAACCTTAAAATATCCGGTTCGGTTTTAAAAACTTGTAGTCATAACCTAAGTAACGATAAACAAACAAATACAGTATAAGTAGTAAGTCAATAGTTAGAAAATTCAAAAGTCAACTGATAAAAAACAAATGGCACTAATCCATCACTCTAGACTCTTGTTAAATAAAACCCTCAACTCAAAATCATTTCACATAACCAAAACTCTAAAACCCTCTTTTGCTTATCATCAAATTAGATCCATGGCCACTTCTGACTTCAAAAAGATTCAGATTCAAAGAGACGACACTGTAACTTTTTAATTTTGTATTTCTTGTTGAATTTCATGATTGTAAAAAAAATTTGATTCTTTTTGGTCTTCTTAATCAAGTTTCTTGATTTTTTTAGAGGGTGTTTTGGGGTTGCTTATTAGGATTGCTTATTGGGTTTTTGAGATAAGTTGTTTTTGAATAAAGGGTTTTAGTTATTTTTAGGAAAAAGAGCTTATTACACTTAATCAGATAAGTAGTTTGGATTATCAGTATGCAATAAGTAGTTTTAGTAACCAATCCTAAACACCCCCTTAACCGTCCACTTGTAGTTATTTGGGTTTTTTTGTTAGATGTTTAGAGGTTGCTTATTGGGTTTTTGAGATAAGTTGTTTTTAAATAAAGGGTTTTAGTTGTTTTTAGGAAAAAGAGCTTATTCAACTTGATCAGATATTAGTAGTTTGGATAAATTATCCCGTAAAACTGCCTATTTGGTGTATCAATATGCAATAACTTGTTTTAGGGGGTGTTTGTTTCGGCTTATATATCAGGCTTTTTGCTTATTTTCTTTTCGGCTTATGTTTTATAAACTCACTTTTTATGGCTTATTTTGAAAGTTTCCGGTCATAATAAGCTTATATAAGCCGAAAAGTTTCACAATAAGCCACAAAAGGTGAGCTTATGAAACATAAGCCCAAAACCAAATAAGCCGTAAGCCGGCTATATAAGCCCAAACAAATTTTGTTTAAGTTTATTCGTGGCTTATGAGCTTGTTTGTTTTTCGGCTTATATTTCATAAGCCCGAATCTTTCCGCTTATTTTGAGACTTGTGGGCTATTATAAGTTTATTACCATATGATAAACTTATATAAGCCCATAAGTCTCAAAATAAGCCGGAAAATTGGGGCTTATGAAATATAAGCTGAAATCTAATAAGCTCATAACTCCACAAATAAGCTTAAACAAACACCCAAGTTTTTTTTTTTTTGAATAAAGGGTTTTAGTTACTTTTAGGAAAAAGAGCTTATTCCACTTAATCAGATAAGTAGTTTGGATTATCAATATGCAATAAGTAGTGTTAGTAACCAATCCTAAACATCCCCTTAACCGTCCCCCGTCTAGGTTAATAAGTATTACCTGGTTACATATGCTGTGTTGTTGCCGTATTATAATGATGGACGTCACATTGCCACATCCAAATTTTTACCATTAGGATGTCGCGTCACTGTGTTTCATTTTGGTGCGCCTTGCTGGTCTTTTTAATAAAAGTTATAACTTTAGCATATAATGTTTCTCCAAGTTTGAGTTATCTATATGGAACAATAGTGAAACATGGTTACTGTTTAGTTACAGTTACCAAGTGTTTGTCATCGCTTATTTGATGTGCTTATGAGCTTATTGAAAATTTGATAAGCCCATAAGCTCATTTTTAAAAGCTTAAGAGCTTATCAACTTGAGCTTATAGCTTATTTAAGTTCATAAGCTCATAAGTCATATAAATGAGCTTATCAATTTTTCAGTAAGCTCATAAGCCATTAATTAAGCTGAGACAAACACCCCATTAAGAGTTAAGGAATGAATAGTTGAAGTTGTCAATTGTCTAGACTAAGATATTTTCGTTCTGCCTTATTTGTATTTTTTTTACACGTTGAAGTTATGTATGTACGCATTGCAGACATTTGATGCATATGTGGTTGGCAAAGAAGATGCTCCCGGAATTGTCGTTCTTCAGGAATGGTGGGGAGTTGATTTCGAGATCAAGAACAATGCCATTAAAATTTCAAAACTTGAACCTGGCTACAAAGCACTTATTCCAGAGTAATCCAGTTCCCTAGTTCAAGTAAATTGCCGTTGATCATAATATTAGTGGTCATTTGATGCTTATACCCTTGTTATTTTCAGTTTGTATCGTGGAAAGGTTGGTCTTGATGCTGCAGAAGCACAGCATTTAATGGATGGTCTTGACTGGCCTGGTGCGATAAAGGATATCCAGGCGTCAGTTAACTGGCTCAAGGCCAATGGCTCACAGAAGGTGTAACATTTGTTCTAAACAAGATTCCACTACCGACTCTAGTTTTAGCATGTTACTACTTGTTTGTTAAACGGTGGGCGTTGAGAGTTGAGACAGACGTCAAGCCATTTCTCTTGAGAAAATACCTTGGTTGGATGATACCGTCAATACTAGTAGTATTTTAGTTAATTTGTTTTTACCAATCCCTTCTCTATCAACCTCAACAGCATAGACTAGTATGATTTAATCAGGGGTGGAAACGAGCCGAGCCGAGCCCGAGGCTGCCAGAGCTTGAGCTCGGCTCGTTTATATTTTAGAAAGCTCGAGCTTGAGGTCGGCTCGTTTCGAGCCTTAAGATTTGAGCTCGAGCTCGACTCGTTTCGAGCCTTAAGATTTGAGCTCGAGCTCGGCTCGTGGTATGATATATAAAGCGTGGTATGATATATAAAGCTCTAGCTCGGTTCGGGCTCGGCTCGTTTGTGTCGCGTTTATAAAAATTAAAGCTTGGCTTCTTGAGCTTACTATTAGTCAATATGTTTGATTGGATTCCTTCCAATATTAGTTTATTTATATTTGGATGATTGCGTTATCATGAGGAGTCATTGTTATCATTGTATTTGGTCATCATGGTTGTCAAAGTTATCTTTGGCTCTAAGCCCATCCCCTTTGTAATACTATATATACTTTGTATTTTGGTGAAGAAAATAATCAAGGAGAAATCAATTAGCCTTTGGGTTTTTCTATCTTTTTACTTGGTTCATGAATACTGGTATATTTCCCGGGACCTAGTCGGACAACCATGAGCCGATGCCCTTATCCTCTCCAAAAAGAATCATATCTCTCTATCTTCATTTTCAAAACCTAACTGTCAGCCATCATGAGTCGCTTCTATCATCTCCAAAAAGAATCAAATCTCTCATCTCTATTATCAAAACCCTAGTTGTCGGCCATCATGAGCCGCAAATAAATTCCCTATTGAAAAACTTATTTTTCTGTTGTCATCTATTTTAAATTTAGTTCGTCGTGAACAAAAAAAACCAAACCAAAACAATTTACAAAAATATCAACTCTTGTTTCTATTTGCTTTTATTCGTTCTTTTCAAATCTCTTTTATTATTATTGTTTTTCTCCTTTCATTTAGTTTACCTCAGCAAAAAAAAGACAATATCATCTTGCTGGGACTTTTTATCCGCTTCGTAAGTTGCTACAATTGCTTTTAAGTCATGGATTATGAAGATTTGGCTCCGCTCTCGCTGGCTTAAAGACGTCCCCATCAACAAAGTTAGTTTCATCAATAAAACAAGTAATCTCTTTCAGTCTCGAGCTTTCGTGAATTGCTGATATCTTCACCAAGGGATTGCCTTCAGTTTTGTTTGAAGATTGTCGATCCAGTTTGAGCGTCCGCTCTCTTCCCGCTCGAACTGCGGAGGCGTATTAGTCAATATGTTTGATTGGATTCCTTCCAATGTTAGTTTATTTATATTTGGATGATTTGTTAATCATGAGTGTCATAGTTATCTTGATTTGTCAATCATTAGTTGTCATAGTTATCTTGGGCTCAAGCCCATCCCTTTTGTAATCTATATATACTTTGTATTTTGGTGAGAAATAATCAAGGAAATCAATTAGCCTTTCGGGGTTTCCTATCTTCTTACAGAGTGCTGATGATGTACCAGAAACCAATAGGGCTTCCAGAGTAGTAGGTTTACAAAAGGTTTTATATCTTATAAAAAGCTTTCTAAAAATCACCATTCTCAAAATATAGTTGTTGGTCGTCATGAGCCGCTTCTATCCTCTTAAAAAAATCAAATCTCTTTCTCAAAACCTAACTGTCAGCCGTCATGAGCTGCATCTATCCTCTAAAAAAAATCAAATCAAAAAAAAAACATTGTTAATTGAGTTTTCTTTCCACCTTAATTCTCTTGTACTTCACCACAAAAATCCTTACTCTCTGGTTTAAAAAAAAAACCCACTTTTTCCTTGCAAATCAAATCATATTTCTTATCTTTGTATCTTTCTTCTCTCTATCTTGTTTACATCTTTGAAAATAATACCTCACAATCGTTCTAAATCCCTTTCTTTTTATTCTTTCACAATAGAGCGAGTTAGATCATAAAACCTAGTCGGCCGTCAAGAGCCGCTGCATCTATTCCACCCCGTCAAATCTCTCCATCTCGATTATCAAGACCTAACTGTCGGCCGTCATGAGCCGCTTCTATCATCTCCAAAAAAAAGCAAGTTTCTCACAATGATCTCAAAGTTTATCTGTTGCATGTCATGTTTGAAGACTTCAAAGACTTTTTTTTTTCTATCCACTGCTAGATCTTCATCAATAAAATAGTTATAGCATTAATGTTTTATTTTTATCTCCAGTCCGAGCTTTCGTGATTTTACCGCTCGGACTGCGGGGGAGTATTAGATGATAAATGTTAGTCAAAGTAATTAATCTTAGTCAAAGTTGTTAGTCAAAGAAATTATTGTTAGTCAAAGTAATAGGCCCAAGCCCGGTTTGTGGGTTTAGGGTCCGTTAGGGTTTGTTCTCTATTGTAAGCTATAAATAGTTGATCAATAAAAGTTATGCCTCACGGGGTTTATTCATCATCTAACACTTACTTGTTCGAGCTCGTTTATCTAGAGCTCATTTATTTGTTTTGAGCTCGTTTACTAGAGCTCGTTTAGGCTCACGAGCCTATTCAAGATTTGTATAAAGCTCGGGCTCAATTATTAAATGAGCTCCCATTTAGGCTCGAGCTTGTTTAGGCTCGGCTCGATCGAGCTTTTTACCGATCCGACCCTGAGCTTTTCACGAGCAGCTCGGCTCGTTTCCACCCCTAATTCAACTTGAATCATACTGTAATATGATCAATTACTCCAAATATAGAAAGAAAGAGGATTATTTGCATAGAATACTTGCATACTTTTTTATGTGTCCCATTATGGTAATTGTGCTTTTTTTTGGATATCTAAATCTATAAAAGATGGTTTTGTTTCCTGTTAGTCTTTTTGTAACCCTTACATAAGAGTTGATACACATCAAAATGACCCAAACATGACACAAGGTCATCTACTAATGACTCATGTACAAACAGAAGTATACAATGTCCAAAATGGAACAAGTGAAAAAGTAAATTGGTGTTTTATGCAATTAACCCTGAAATATGACCAAGTTAAGAATGGAAGTTAAGTTGGGTCTCCAGTTTTGCTAAATTGTCTATGGTTCTGTAATGATCAGTAATAGCGCACACAATAGTTATTGCAGGATACAAAGTTTAAACTAATAATGACATTGTAGAAGTACTGTTTTCAGTTTGCCTTCGTTCATGGTTGTTTGCTAAGATTGTTATGATACCCTGTAAAATTACGTTTGAGAAAATTGTCAGTACCTTTATCTGGAAAAATGTCAGTACCTTTATTGTAGAGAACTACATTTTTAATTTGGAATTGAGTGTTTCGCTATATATGAACTTTGACTAAGATCTGCAATGGGCGCTGACTTTGACTTTCTACGTATTGCTAAGTTGATGTTGGTGCGGTGATATTATAGGTTGGTGTTACTGGGTATTGCATGGGTGGTGCACTTGCTATTGCAAGTTCCGTTTTGGTGCCCGGGATTGATGCTGCTGTTGCATTCTATGGAGTTCCTCCCGCTGAACTTGCGGATGCTACTAATATCAAAGTACCTGTACAAGCTCATTTTGGAGAATGTGATAACGTTGTTGGATTTTCAGATATCACGGTATGTACATTTAGCATTAGATTATAATGTGATTATTAGTAATTAGCATCAGGGCATAATGAAATTATAATCAGTATTCAGATATCAGATGTCATTGATTGTTTAATTCATTATTGAGGATTAAGAGCTTAGGGCATAATTTAATGAAATAATTCGGCTAAAATTGGCCTTGGGTCGGTTTTACGTCTCTCTACATGTTAACATATGTCACAATACCCGTATTAGAAATTGGAAGCGAGGTGGCAAAATGGGTAGGCTAGGTATCAGACTATGGGGTCGAAATGGGGCATGTTAGGTTGATCGGGCATACCATTTGTGCATGGTATGTATCTCTCTATCTAGTGACCTTTGTCAATATACTTTCCTTAGAAGTAGAGGTGGAAAAATGGGTGGGCTAGGAACAGGTTATAACGGTTGCAGATAAAATGGAGAATTTTAGTACCGGTCGAATCATGTTGGGTCAGGTTGACCTGGTATACTTCACGTCCAGCTCTCATAATTGTCTATAAAATTAGATTATGGTCACAAAACCATCATATTGCAATAATAATGTATTGTTTAGGTAAAGCAAATGTACACACTAATAATCTATTTTTAGTTTTAGAATAATTAGGTGTGTCAAAACAACTGCATTGGAAATGTTGGAACTCGCTTTTATTTTAAGCAGTTCATTTTATTTTACCCAAGTCATCAGACGTTAATGATTTTGCGTGAAAGAGGCATCTTTCTTGAGTGAGTGATTATATACTTCAGAAGTTCAAGACACCCCAAATGCTATTTTCTTAACATATATATTTCATATTAAAAATATTTCATTTTGTATGTCCATTAATATATCTGTTAGTGTAAATCAGATGACGCATTCTTGATACATATTATACTGTAAATATTTGAAATATATATATATTATATATATAGGTAACATGAGATCCATATGTTTAGAATACTAGAGTGACGGGTCTTATTTTGTAGGCTGCTAAAGGTCTAGAGGAAAAACTGAAGGCATCCGGGAAGCCATACGAGGTGCATTTGTACCCTGGCGCGACACATGCTTTTATGAACACTTCGCCTGAAGGTGCCGAGAGGAGAAAGCGTTTGGGTATGACAGATGAAAATGAAGGTTCTGCTGACCTGGCGTGGTCTCGTTTCCAGAGTCCTGATGAAAAGCCGTTATTTATCACTTGAAGACAAAACAAAAGGAAAAAAAACAAAGGTATGCTAGCTACAAAGCAGAACAGTACCATGAGGTGAACTAAAACTGAAACACAAACACGTCATGAATGCATGATTTCATAAGTATGCTCTTGGAGTGCAAAATTATATTTGTTTTGTAAAATCCTTTTCAATAACGTTTATGGCTAATTTGGTTGTTGACGATGGAGATAGTGTTTCTAGTATCAAAATCAAGTGCAATTGGTTGATATTATTAGTTGCTTTTTAAATTTTTTAATGCTGCGAGTTTCTGGTGGGTAATGAGTGCTTCAAAGCGGAGGTGGCAAGTATCAATCCGTCGTGGAACGTAGGATCAAAATGGTAATTTTTTGTACTTAAAAAAGGTAAGGAGTTGGGTCAACCATAACGTAACTTTCTTTACTTGAAACCTAGTGGGTAAATACTAACCGGAAAAACTAATGATATAAGTTTTACGAAGGGTCACTCGACTACTAGGAGGTTATGGCGTGTTTGGCAACGACAGTTTGAGACGTTTTCAAGCACTAGCGCTTAGCATTTTTGTACATACTGCTTTTTTTTGTTTGGCCAAACAAGCAACTAACATTCTTAACATTCTTACTTTTTTAAATGCTCATCAAAATGCACTTGAAGGAGCATTACTAAGCATTAACGTTACACTGATAATTACAAAATATATAGCTATGTTATCAAACATTTTATCAAAATAAAGAGATACTTAAGCTATACAATGTACTTAGGGGTGAGCATAATAGATTGAACATATTACTAGCAATTAACGTTTACACTTGATAATTACAAACATATAGCTATGTTATCAAACCTTTATTCAAAAATAAGAGATACTTAAGCTATACAATTGTACTTAGGGGTGACATAATTAGATTGTGGACCGGACTCTGACCGAGGAACCGAACGACCGGAACCGGACCGATATATTTTCGGTTTGGTTCTTCGGTCTAATCCTGTTCCTCATAATCGGTCTTCGGTTTCGGTCCGATCTAGTTAGGTCTTATACAAAACCGGCAATTATGCTTTGTTGATCCGGATTGAACCGGACCGACCATCTCGGTCTGATATTTTAGACAAAAACAAATTTTTAATCGAATTCAATCTTGATCGGTCCGGTCCAGTTTTTGAACAGTCATCAACCCTAAATGTACTTGCACTTTTCAAATAAGAAGGATCATATAAGGTATCAAATAGGTTAGTCGTGCGCAAACCGGTTAACCAGATCGGTTCGGTTTGGGTCAAACAGGAACCAGTTTCGGTCAACACGGAGGAAAAACCGGTTTGCCAAAAACCGGAACCGGTTTGAAACCGGTTTCTTACCGGTTTGAGGTGAAACCGGTTTGCCGGTTTTAAACCGGTTCGGTTCCGGTTAACCGGTAAAACCGGTTTGGTCGGGTTTTTTTTTTTTTTTTGATTTTTTGTGGTGTTATACTATAAACTGAATAACCTTCAACTTTTATTTAATACAAACCATAATATTACATAAACGAAATACAACATAAAGGAAATACAACACAACATTAGGAAATTTAAAATACAACACAATACTAGTAGTAACCATGTGACATAGACCCATCATGTCCATCTCCGGTTTGGTCATCTTCGGCTCCGCTGCTCATCATATAATCATGCCGTGGTTCTCCTGAAGAGCCGTCGCTACTAGCATCTAACGCAATTTCTTGATCGGTAAGTTGAGTGGCTTCATTTTGTTGCACCTCGACATTAAAGACACCTTCTTCAACGTCTAAGGGTAGTTCAAGAGGAGATGTGTCTTGTTTACGCTCCTGAGCGTCTAAGTGATCCTTCAAGCACATGCACATCTCTAAAGACTCCGGAGTTAGTCTTGTTCTTCGGATTGTCAACAACCTACCACTTGTTGAAAATGCGGATTCAGAAGCTACCGAAGAAGCTTGGACACTTAATATATCCATGGCCATGCGGGATAGAACAGGAAACTGATTTTCCTTTGCTTTCCAAAACCCCAATACATCAAAAGTTGCAAAGTCCTTGGGATGAAGATGTGAGACAAAATCCGCTTTGAGATATTGCTCATACTCGGAGGACATTGTAGGATCATTCCTTGCCTTTTTTTTGTATGTCCTTTTAAACCGTGTAGCAAACGAGCATAAGGATCACGACTCACCCCCGATGAAGAACCCCCACCACTTGTTGATTGAGTATGGTTAGTACCATATTTTGTATAATACATATTATACAAACCTTGAAAAGATTCGTGAAACCAATCCAATGACCTAGTTGCAAAACCATCATCTTGAAACTCCAAGTCCCTACTTATATTCTCGATAAGATAGTCTACCCCGGATACATTAAAACATGGATTTAAAGCGGCTGAACAAGTAATTATCGGTGGCATGTTTTCAAAATACTTCCTAAGTTTTTTCTTCATTGGTTTAACCATACATGACAACAACCCCCCCTCAAGTTCTAAATCAGATAATTTGCAACTAATGAAAAAAATCTGTTGAAGTACCAATGGAGATGTTGGGTAGTAAACCCCCGACAAAATAACCGTAGCATTTTGAAACACTTCAAGTAATGGGTTTAACATTTCAATCATAACCCAATATTCCTCCAGAAATTTTTTAAACCTTCTACCATTCTTATTGACCAAAATGTCATGAAAATACGCCAACGTGGTTTTCTGTTTCAAACCACTTTCGAACATTTCAAAAGTGGAGTTCCATCGTGTATCAACGTCCCAATTTGGTGAATAACAAGGTTTATCTACATCCCTACAGATTCTAATATAGTGTTTTCGGATTTTATCACCAGATTTAAAAACATCTTTTAACATTTGTTTGAAAGACTCTTTCATTTGATTAATTATGGGGACCTTTAAACCAGCATTGCGACCTTGTAGAGTATTATGAAGATGATGATCAAGGAATACATGGATGCATTCTTTAGGAATGTAATCGCGCAAGGCATTAATTTCATTTTCTAATATCAATTGTTTTATGTTACTTTTTCATATTAACAATATTATGTTTTGTTTTTACAACTAGTTATGTTTAATTTATATAAGTTTTGTTTATAGATAAACAATTAAAGTCATATATTAATATACATACTATACACCATTACGCAAGAGGACAAAAATTAAGTGGGTTAATAGTTAGCCCATAAACGGGTGGCCCAATAAGGCCCAACCGAAAAAAAGATTGTTAAAAAAAGCCACTCAAATTTATACTATTTACGACTTGTTTATATAACAAAATTTATTTATCAAATATATAACAAATACGTAGTGGGTTTTTAGATGAAACATATACAGACATAAAGGACTCTGGATTACGAACAAAATGAGCCTAATATTGATATGCTTTAGACATGCATACCATTTATAAAAAATGTTGAAGTTTACTATTTACGACTTTTTTATATAACAAACTTATTTATTAAATATCTAAAAAATTGTGTAGCGAATTTTTTAATGACAAATATACTGACATAAAGGTCTCTGGATTACAAACAAAACAAGCCTAGTATTAAAATGCTTAAGACGTGAAGAATATTTTATAAAAAAATGTTGAATTTTAGTATATGTAATTAGAAAAAAAAGACAAAAAAACTTTCAAAACACACACTTAACCTACATGATAATTTAAAAAAATACCCTAAAGTTTATGTAGAAAAAGAAATCAATTAAATCACAAATTGAGTACATCCTCATTTACCAATGCTCAATGATTGAACTATCAATTATATTCGAAAAACACATAAAAATAGCCTCGCTGCAACGCACGGGGTTATCCCAATATCTTAATCCATATCACAACCTATCACTATCACATACAATATAAGAAGACCGAAAATGGAATTTCGGTTTAGAGAGAGGGAGTGAAGAAATTAGAGAGAAAAGTAGATGGAGGATGGAATGTATAATCTCATAAAACAAGAAGAACATCCAACTCTAGAAAAGAGGGAGGAGGTCTCCTTTTATAAGGGAAGGAGCCTCTTACACTTTCCCTTTTCTAGCGATGTGGGATAAATCACATATTTCGTACAATGTTAGATTAGGAATCACGTAACTAATATTTTAAACTATTACAAGGTTCGTAAACATAAAATAACTATTACTTCATGAAAACATAGGCTAACAATCTCGCCCTAAGGGGTGGTCTTTGTGTAGATAGCTTTACTCCGTTGACGTCGTAAATCTTAGAACCTTGTAGCAATAGGAATTCCTTTGCAGTTTATTTTGCATGCTTGTGATCTTGGATCTTTATCTTGAATTCTTTGTCTTTAGCCTTGAGATAATCGTGGATACTTGACAAGAAGGAGTCCTTAACCAACATACTCATACTTCGACATTACTTGAAGGCTGGCAATCTGCATCAACATAGAACTTTTGACTTGATCTACTTTTAATCATATACTTGATGTTCTTTGAGGAAGTTCTTGATCATCAGAGCTTGTGGAAGTGTATCTTTGAAGTTTAGAGCTTTCTTCAAGTCTTGATTGATGTCTTGAATGTATCTTTGAGCTTAGAGTATGAGCATGTGGCCTTGTGATTTCAAGCTTTAGGTACATATAAATAATACTACTACTTATATTAACTAAACCAAATCAAGTGACCCTTGAAAAGGTTTAAAGAAAGAAAATCAATAAAATCCGAGTAGTATATGATATTCCCGGGTTGTTTTTCCCAACGAGATGCAAATTGGGGGTCAGAGTCGTTTGATATTTGATGTTTGAATAACAAAGATTTTGATTGGATTTTCTAACTCTATGGGAAAAATAAGTAAGGCCACTAAAAACAAAAGTTATTAAAGCTAAAACCCTAAAAACGAAGAAAAACGATAACGGGACCAAATCCCGTTCTTTAAAAAAAACTAATTCTACAAATTTAACCCTACGAAAGCAAATTTAATTTTCCTAAGTACTAAATGATAAAAGAAAAAATTTTAAAAAAGAATTATATTTTTTTTGAATTTTATTTAATTTATTATGAATTAAAAACTGTTTTTATCTAAATTAAATATTTAAAATACTAAACTATTTATAAAAATTCTGAAAATTACAAAAAGAGCTTTGGTAAGTGATAAATCTAAGAAAAATAAAAGTTGAAACAGCTTATACAAATAAGCTCTTAATAAGCCGAAAAGGGCTTGTGGCTTAAAAGGGCAAAAAGTGGTTAAAAAAATAATATGTGCAAAGGAAAACGGAAAAGACCCAAGGGCGCTAGTGGTTGTGTGTGTTGTGTTAAATATATTAGATGAGGGGAGGTTGAGGTCAGGGGTTCGAGCCTTGCTCACCCCTGATTTCCCTCAACTCCCAACATTTTTTTTGTTTTTCTTTTTAAAAACTTATAAAATAAGTTAAAATAACAAACTTTAACAAAACAACTTTTTTTCAAAACTTAAAATAACTAAAAAAGAATGGGTAGCTTGCTCTTTAAAACTAAGTAACCAAAGAGCATAACTGTTTGCTTATTTTGGGCTGATAAACACAATGTAAAAGAAAATAAGCTTAAAGCAAATGATGACTACCCCCCTAATAAGCACTCATGAACAAAATAAGCTAATAAAAGGAACTGAAAGTAAGCTAAAATGACAGAATTACTTAAAAGGCTCTTATACTTAAAATTCTAAGTACTAATAAGTCTGCAATAAGCTCTAACCCTAAGCCTAATACGCTAACAAAACCTAGAAACTGACCTAAATAACAAGACTATACTAAATAAACAAATCCAAATAGCCAATAAGCTCAGATGAGCACATAAGCTTTTTGGCCAAAACTGATGACCAAACAGCCTAACAGGCCACTTTCTAGCTTATTTTTAAGCTAGAAAATAGATCCTTATGGCTAAGTGGCTTATACCACTGAAGAACTTATGCAATAAGCTACAATAATCCACAAAGAAAAAGGAGTTTTAAATTCATTTAAGCCGTGAAAAAGCTATGTGAAAATGCTGATTCACACAGACAACAACACTTAGAAATTTTTCAAACTTTTTAAAAGCCCTACTTTTAAGCTTAAAATAAGCTAACAAACAGATCCTTATGGAGTTAGGGCCTCAAAACAGATCAAAATTAGACCTCAAAGAACACAAAACAACTTTCAAAAAGCATTTTGAAATTCAGAATAGGCCACAATAAGCAAATGAAAAAGCAGTTTTTCAAGTTTTCCATCACTTAGCAATTTTTTGACAGTTTTCTACCAAGACACAAACAACAAATGCAGACCTATTGGACTTTGTTTCTACCTTGTTTTAACACTTGAACAAACACATAACCATCACAAATACTCAACAAGCAAAGATCAAATTATATGAACTGATTTATCTAACAAAATTCTCACAAATTCAAACAACAAATTATATAAACTATGATTTTGAGATTTAACACTTAAAAACTTCTAACAACTGGATTTTATGATGAATTCAAGCTAAACTAAGATGATTCGAGTGTCAAAACAAATTTTTGACCAATTTTAACCCATAAAACCAGTTAAACCAAACACCCCTTTAAACAATCTTTTTAGCATTTTCAAACTGATTAAGAGTGTTTAAGCTAAAGTTTTGCAAAGACCAAATGTTGACAAGGTGAAATGAGCAATCATAAGCATTTTTTAACAACAGATAAGTATTATAATAAGCTAACACAGATTATGCAATAATAAGCTAGAATGACAGCTAGAACTAGTGATATCTAAGCTATAAGCAGGCATACATAAGCATCCAATAACATAAATAAGCAACAATAAGCAAATACAAACAGTCAATAAATAGAATAAGCCAAAAATAAGCTAGGTCATATTTTAAGCTAAACTTGTAAATAGAAAACTTACAAAATCCCTTGCTCAAAACAGGGCAAATAAGCTTACAATAAGCTGATCTACATGCTCTAGCTTGTCAAAGACAAGCTAGTGAAACCCATAAGCCCATCCTTTTCTGGCTTATCATCCAAAATAAGCTGAGGTAAGTGAGGGGTGAATTTTTGGTAAATTTTCTTAAACACTTAATAGTTTTAAAGCTTAATAAAAACAAATTGTATAAAATCTCAAATAAGAGCTTGTGACAGCTTATAAAATTCTCTTAACAATGAAACAAGAAATTAAAAACTTAGGAATTTAAAACTTAAAAACTTCAAATTTCATTAACTTAAGAAACAAATTACACTACTTGAATTTTTGAAGACAATAAGCTAAATGTTAACTAAATAAGCTGAAAAGTAAAACTAGATTAAAACTACATGCCTTTTTAGGCTTATAAGGGCCCTATTTATTTAAAATTCTAACAGTCTTGGGGTCTTCATGTGTGTTTTCTGTGTGAGGAGAAACGAGGGTGTGTTTCTTGTGTGAGTCAAGTCTCCAAGTCATCATAGCCCTTCATTTTGAGTGCTCACCAAGCTCTTTGATCTCAACCCTTTATTTCTTGTATTCTTTCTTGGACGAATGGGGTGATAGGGGATTGCCAAGGTGGCATTTAGCCCATGTGAGGTAGGGATGGATTTGGATGGTGATGGGTTTGTCGTGGGGTTGCAGGAGGTGCAGGGAAGAAGACCCTGTTTAGGCAAAAAGGGCGCGAAATGGTTTGTAACTGTTTTGGTGATACATGGTGAAAGGTTTGGGGAATTAACACTTTTAGTCCTTGAGTTTGTATGGGTGTTTGCATCGTTAGTCCTTTTGGACTAACAATGTTAGTCCTTAAGGACTAACTGTGAAAGGGGTTAACGGGTGTAGTGATAGGTTTGATTAAGTGTGTGTTGGGCTTGGGGATTGGGCCGAGTTATGTGGATTGGGTTTAGGGATTTAATGGGTTGTCCGGTTTTATTGTTTTTGGGTTAAAGGGTTAAAATAGGTTTTATACTCATGTTGGGGTGACCTGCCCAATAAGGTGGGCCCGGGTTGGTTCATTTTGACAATTTTAGGTTTTTCGGTTTGTTTTTCGATGCTTGTTTCGATGTCGTATCCCGAGGTTGACTTTGACTTCGTTTTGACTTCAACTTTGACTGGTTGACTTGACTTTTCATGCTCTTTTTATTCTCATGCTTGGTTTTGTCCATTTTGACTTGATTTTTGTCCTTTATTGAATATCCGTTACCTGCACAATCATAAATCGCAAAACACACAAATACAATGTATTCTTGGTATGTTTTTAGTCTTTTAAGCATGTTTTCCTAGGTAAATGGTATGTGTAATTAAGCCTATACACAAATACAAGGGGAATTAAAAAATCAATAGTTATGAAAAGCCCCATTTTTACCATTTTTAAATATTCACACTTATTCTCACACATATTTTTGTATTTTTCCTTTTTCTCATTTTTTTTGTACTTTTCATATTAAGCAATTAACTAGAACGTTTGACTTTTGTTATTTATATAACTTTGGGTCATAGAACAAGACGCATTTTAATCCTAAAATGCCCAAAAGGATAAATTCATCATCCTCGACTTTTCACTTGTCCCAAACCAAGCTTAAAAAATGAAATCACCGTTAAATATAAGTTAAGATGCTAACACTACTCATACTTGTAACTTGTGAACTTTACGCTCCCGACAATTATTATATCTTAGGTGGATGTGCTTATTTTGAATTTCAAACATAGATCAATGTTTTGCAAAATTTCTATGCGTCATGTTCCACCCAAAAAGTAATGAGTTTGAAGGCGAGATCATCCCATGTAGCGACTTTCGTCTCGGCACATCCCAACCTTGCGGCTAAGTGACCAGGCTTTTGACACCCCACAGAGACTAGTATCGAGACTCATGGAGCTTTTGTTTTAAAAACTCTTTGGTTTCCCGTATATACATAGCTTATTTAGAAAAACCACAACTTAAATAGTCTTAGTTCGAAAGCATCTTTAAATTTAAGAAAAAGAGATTTTCCCTATATTTATTAAATCACATTTATTTCACTTAACATTAATATAACCATGATACAATTGAAATCCTCGACCTTTTTGAAGGCTGCAACATCGGTTGTGAGCCGGCAAGATGCAGCAAACTTTTATCGGTCTCGGATTATTATTCTTACTATGGGCTTTCTTTTGAAGACTGCCACATCGGTTGTGAGCCGGCAAGAGGCAGTAAACTTTTATTAGACCACAATTTATATTATTACCTTATTTGTCATCATCATTTTTTATATATAGAACTTTATTTCATGATATATAGAGCAAATTTCTTTTTAGAAAATTTAAGTAAAAATTTAACCCAAGACAATAAAAAATGTTTATGAATACATTCATGAATGTTGATTGAGTTTAATTTTTAAAAATAAGCACGTATTATTAGTCCGGTTAGAAGCTTATGGAGAATACAGCCAAAACTACACTTATGAGCTATTAAGATTTCCAACTAATCTTTGTTTAGCATCTAACTCATAATTAACTCTATCATTTTTTGTTCTTCGCGAATTTAAAATCTTTAATAAAAAGATCCGCGAATGCTTAGTCTAAAAGTTAAGGAACAAGCTAGAGCTCAACACGCTCGATCGAGTCAAAATTTATTCTTATTCTACCCAGCAGGAAAGTCAACATTGTGATAAAACACTTATTTTATTTTTGAAAAATTTTAATTTTTTTTAAATTTTTTTGTATTTTTGGTGGGTAAAACGGGATTAAGCATATACACGGACTGACAGGCACAATCAAATCGATAGATCCCCCCATACTAGAACTGAACGTCCTCAATATTTTAAAAAGGGTCTCTTACATATATCTAAAGCCGTTTTTTAAGTATGCTTAAAGATAAACGTTAGTCGATAAGATTTGGATATTGGATTCCTAAAATAAAGTTGAGGATTTGAAGCTCGAGTGAACGAAGGACAAAACCATGAGCATGAGAGACTTCAAAATCCAGGCAATCCTATACAAATAACACAAAACACAAAACACAAGAAAGGAAGAAGCAAGCCTTCTCACAACACACTTATTCATTACTAATAAACTACCATACTACTACTATGGATAAGCATGGGTTGCCACCCACGAAGCGCCTTGTTTTTGGTAACCGAGTCACAAGCTCGACTCGACCCTGAATTCAATGGTCCATGGGGAAAGTTTGGAGATTCGGGACAATCACGGGTGGTATGTCTCCTCCAAAGTAGTGCTTGAGTCTATGATCGTTCACCTTGAAATTTGGCCCGTCGGTTTGAGATAACTCGACGGTGCCATAAGGGAAAACTTAGGCAACGGTGAATGGTCCAGTCCAGCGGGTCTTGAGTTTACCCGAGAAGATCTTCAATCGAGAATTAAAAAGAAGGACTCGATCACCAACGTTGAAAACACGGTTCTTGATTTTGGAGTCGTGGATCTTCTTTGTATTCTCTTTGTAAATCAAAGAGTTCTCATAGGCTTGATCATGAAGTTCATTTAATTCATTGAGTTGAACTTTCTGGTGATTACCCGCGGACTTAAGGTTAAAGTTTGCATGCTTCAAAGCCCAATAAGCGTTGTGCTCGAGCTCGATCGGTAGATGACATGCCTTTTCGTACATGAGCTTGTAAGGAGTACACCCGATGGGTGTTTTGAAAGCGGTACGGAAGGCCTATAGTGCATCATCTAATTTATCTAACTAAGAGGCACGGTTCTCGCCTACGGTCCTTTCTAAGATTCTTTTCAAACCATAGTTGGATACTTCTACTTGCCCACTAGTTTGTGGGTGATACACGGTAGCAAGGCGGTGAGTGACACCGTACTTAAGCATGACCTTTGCGAATTGGTCATTGCAAAAGTGCGTACCGCGATCACTAATGATAGCGCGGGGAGTTCTAAACTGAGCAAAGAGAGATTTTAAAATTTTAACAACAATTCAGGCGTTGTTGGTGGGGGCGCTTTTGCTTTAACCCATTTCGATAAGTAATCGACCGCCACGAGTATGTACTTGTTCCCTTATGAAGACGGGAACGGTCCCATAAAATCGATGCCCCAAACATCAAAAATCTCGCAAACTTGGATGGCATTTTGGGGCATTTCATCTTTTTGTAAGATTTTCCTGTGACGTTGACAAGAGTCACATGATTTGACTAAGTCATGGGCATTACGATAAATTATGGGCCAATAAAAACTGGAGTCAAACACCTTTTTGGCATTGTAGTTCGGGCCATGATGTCCCCCGGTGGGTCCATTATGGTAAGCCTTAAGAATATCAATGGCTTCTTGGCCGTGAACACACCGCCGGATAACTTGATCCTTACAGATTTTAAACAAAAAGGGGTCGTTCCAAAAGTAATGCTTCATGTCTTTGAAGAATTTGTTCTTTTGTTAGGACGACATCCCTTTAACAACAAAGTTCCCCGCATGGTAATTAGCAAAATCAGCAAACCATGGGGTACTAGAATTACTACAAAAAGATACCATACTAAGTGTTTCGAGAGGAAACGTTTCATTTATTTCCTTTTTATCGAGCACACTTTGGTGAGGATTCTCTAATCGGGACAAATGGTCAGCGGCGAGGTTCTCGGCTCCTTTTTTTATCACGGATGATGATATCAAATTCTTGAAGCAGGAGAACCCACCGGAGCAATCTCGACTTAGCATCTTGTTTTGCAAAAAGATATTTTAGAGCTGAATGATCCGTATACACTATGCTTTTTGACAAGACTAAATAGGACCGGAATTTCTCAAAAGCATACACCGTGGCTAATAATTCTTTTTCCATCGTAGTGTAATATGCTTGAGCATCCGTCATGGTCTTACTTGCATAGTGTATAGGCTGGATATGTTTTGTTTTACGTTGCCCCAAGACCGCACCTATTGCAAAATCACTCGCGTCACACATGAGCTCAAAAGGTAGGTCCTAATCGGGGGCAACTAATATTGGTGCTTCGGTCAATTTTTCTTAAGTGTTTGAAAAGCTTCAATACACTCTTTGTAGAAGAAGAACGAAGTATCTTTTTCAAGAATACGAGTCATCGGCCGGGCTATTTTTGAGAAATCTTGAATAAATCTACGATAAAACCCGGCGTGACCAAGAAAACTCTGAATTCCTTTGACGGTGGTGGGATGAGGTAGCTTAGCAATAACATCAACTTTAGCCTTATCAACCTCAATCTCGTTCTTAGAAATCTTATGGCCAAGGACAATTCCTTCCTTGACCATAAAGTGACTTTTTTCCCAATTTAGACAAACATTGGTGTCTTCACACCATTTAAGCATCTAGTCCAAATGGGAGAGGTAAGTTTTGAATGAATTCCCAAAGACCGAGAAGTCATCCATAAAGACTTTCATCATTTCTTTGATCATATCGTGAAAGATAGCCATTATACACCTATGGAACGTGCCCGGTGCATTACATAAGCCGAAAGGCATGCGACGGTAGGCAAACGTTCCATAAGGACACGTGAATGTGGTCTTTTCTTGATCTTGAGGGTCGATGGGAATTTGAAAGTAACCCGAGAAACCGTCGAGAAAACAATAGTATTTGTTTCTCGCTAGTCTCTCAAGCATTTGGCCCATAAAGGGTAATGGAAAGTGGTCTTTACGGGTGGCGTCATTTAACTTTCGGTAGTCAATGCATACACGTCATCCCGTAACCAATCGAGTAGGAATTAACTTGTTTTTTTCATTTTCAACAACGGTAAAGCCACCCTTTTTTGGCATACAATGCACGGGACTCACCCAAGGACTATCCAAGATAGGGTAAATCAATCCGGCATCAAGGAGTTTAAGAACTTCCTTTTTGATCACCTCGTAGATTTTAGGATTTACCCTTCTTTGGTGTTGGACTGCGAGTTTGAAGTCATCCTCCATTAGAATCTTGTATGTACAAAATTCCGAGTTAATACCCTTAATGTCAGATAATTTCCAAGCAGTGGCTTGCTTGTGTGACTTTAAAACCTTTATGAGAGCGGCTTTTTCCTCATCTTTTAAGTCTTTAGCAATTATGATGGGTAATTTATCGGTACCCTCCAAAAATGCATATTCAAGATGAGGCGGTAAGTCCTTAAGTTCGACCTCGGGTGGTTCATCAATAGAAGATTTTTCTTTTTTAGGTTCAACAACTTTAAGTTCTTGTGAAGGGAGAGGTGGTGATGATGGATCATCATTAAGAAATTCTTCAAGAAGAAGAATGTCTCCCTCTGAATCATAGTAAGAGTCATCAATTTTCAGTGAAATTGGCTCATCTTCAATAGCTAGGAAAGCATCAGTTTCCTCAAGAAGAAAATCACTAACCCCGAAGGGAGTAAGAGTAGGAGAAAAGGTAGAAACAATTGGTTTCGTAGATGGAGTGGGATTTCCACTCACGAAAAATCAAAGAACTTCTTGAGAATACTCCTCACAAGCAACGTCAATGATGTCGATTCGGTTAACTGATATATCATCATAATTAGAGGAGTATCTCGAAGTTTGATCAAGATTGAATGTTACAGCATTATTGCCAACACGAAGAGTTAATTCTCTCATGTAAACATCAATCAAAGCACGTCCGGTCTTTAAAAAGGATCTCCCAAGAATTATGGGAACTCGAGGATTGGCATCAAAGTAAACGACTACAAAGTTGGCCGAAAAATGGAACATTCCTACTTTTATGGAGACATCTTTGGCGACATCGATCGGTCGAGAAATTGACCGGTCTGTAAGTTCGAGAGTCATACAAGTAGGAGTAAGTTTGGGAAGGGAAAGCTTTTTCCACACGGAAAGTGGTATGAGGTTAATGCTGGAGCCAAGATCGGCCAAGGCTAAGCATACGTCCATTCCGGGAAATTCGCACGAGATGAGAAACTTGCCGGGGTCTCCAAGTTTTTTGAGTAACTTTTTAAGGAGAACCGCCGAACAATGCTCATTCAACGGAGTTCTTGCCAATTCAAACAATTTTTCTTTATTGCTTAACAAACTCTTAATGGTCGAGGCAAACTTAGGCATGAGAATGAGAGCATCCGCGAAGCTAATGTCAAAATGCAAATCTTGGAAGATTTGGAAAATTTTCTCCATTTGGTTATTAGCCTATTCGCGGAGCTTTTGGTCATTAAGTCTAGACGGATATGGAATTGACGATTTTGGGTTAGGCTTCGGTGCACTAACGGGAGCTTTAACGGGCTCAACAACGGGAGCAACAATAGGCTCGGAATTTGGTACTTGAGTTTTAACTTGGACAATCAGAGGTTGGACATCTTCAGTAAAAAGTAGTAGGAATCGTGGGTCCCTTATAAGCAACACCACTTCGGGTGGTGATACCTTTCAAATCTTCCCTCGGGTTAGTAATGGTGTTACTCAGAAGAGTTCCCAAACCCAAAGTAGAAGCGGTATCCATTTTCATGAATTGACCCAACATATTCTTAAGATCATTAGTAGAACTGGTCAATGTAGTCATGTTAGTTTGCATGTTTTTCAAAATGGCATCATTTGCCTTCATGTAGCTCAAGAATTCGGCATTTGTTACAAGTTGCGGTTGTGGAATCGGAGCTTGATGAACCGGAGCTTGGTAAGGCGAGGCTTGATAAGCCAGAGCCGGGGCTTGATAAGTCGGTGCTTGATAAGCCGGAGTTAGGTTTTGAACATGATTAGCTCCTTAGAAAAACTGGTTTCGACCTTAGTTGTTTCCTTGATTCCTATTCTGATTCTGATAATGATTTTGATTTACATTAAACCTTGGTGGTCCGAGAAAATTGTCCGAACGATAGCTAAGCAAATTTTGGTTACCTTGAGGTTGGTAAGTATTACCACCTTGATTGTAGGCTCCCGCATCATATACATTCTGAGTTTGACCAACGGTGGCTGGACAATTAATGTAAGAATGAGGACCACCACAAGTTTCGCAACTCGGTGTTACGAAATTAACTTGTTGGTTTGTTTGAAGCATTTTCATTAAGTTCTTGTTGATTTCTTCCATTTCAAGCTTAAGGGCTGCTATTTCCGGATTAGAAGAAGTGATAGAACTAGATGACTCACTCCGTTGGGCTGAAGTATCCCAATCATTGTGGTGAGCGGTCATATTCTCGATGAGATCATAGCACTCTTCGGGTCGTCTTTTCATAAAAGTACCACCGGCAGCAGCGTTGATAGTATCACGATGCCTCAATGTTAACCCATTATAGAAAGTATCTATTTGAGTCACGGGTAACATGTTGTGGTTAGGACATCGATCAATTGAAAGCTTGTAACGTTCCCATGCTTCGAATAACGATTCATCAGGTTCTTGCCATTTGGTCACCATAGAGAGTGGGAAGTATTTTTTGAGAAATATTTTTGCCATTTGGTTAAAGGTGGTGATAGAATTCCTTGGTAAACGATCAAACCATTCGGCAGCACGATGTTGCAAGGAGTAAGGGAATAGATGTAGACGAAGGGCGTCCACCGAAGACCTATTCACTTCATAACTTTGGGTGACATGCAAAAACTTGTCAAGATGCTTGTTGGCATCATCACCCGGTCCACGAAATGGACACAATTTTGAACTTGTTGAATCATGTTCATTCTTAAGTCCCAAAATTAGTTGCCATGAATTGCATCGGGCAATTTTCCACCCGACCAGCAAAGTTGGTTGGCATAACTCCTCCATCTTTCAGAGGTCGGGAACTGGTGAACCATCTCCTCCCGCAGGAGGTGGTCCGTCATCACCGTTTCCGTTAGCGGCCATGGTGATTTCTTCAAAATTGTTTAAAGAATTGGGATCAACGCGAGTTCTTCTTCGGATTGTACGTTCGGGATCTTCGAGAGGTGGAAAAAGATTCCTTGTAGACGATCGAGTGCTCATGCACTAAAAAGAAATATAAAAAGAGAAATTATACTAATTAATTAATTTTTTTTTTTGGTTTTTCAACAATTGATTCACACAGATTTATTTTAATAACGGACAATGAGATAAGACAACTTAAACCTAATAATCAACAAGCTTCACGGTAGCTCTCTAAAAGAAAAACGCACAAAGAAGCGGAGGAGTAGGAAAACGCAAAGCTATTAAAAACTTTCTCCTTTGGGGTCGTAGTTCCTCAGAATTTGTTTAACTTTCAAAGGTGAGCCGTACCTCACAAGTGACACAAAAGGCAAGTTTTTTGATCTTTGGTTTGGGAACTTATTAATGATAATACTCAAAGTTGAGAGTATTATATAATTGATTCATTTTATTTATATATAAGGACAATTTTTTTATATTTTTGATTTTTCTTGTCTTATATATAATAATAATAATAAAGAAAAAGAAAATCTTTTTGTATTTTTTTATTTTTTTATAAGAAAATAAGCAAAATAACTTCACACGGAAGGTTCTTCAAAGTACTAATTGTCAAACGTCAGAAACGACAATCGTCTTACACTCCTCCCCGGCAGCGGCGCCAAAAATTGATTTCAAGCTTTAGGTACATATAAATAATACTACTACTTAGATTAACCAAATCAAATCAAGTGACCCTTGAAAAGGTTTAAAGAAAGAAAATCAATAAAATCCGAGTAGTATATGATATTCTCAGGTCGTTTTTCCCAACGAGGAGTGCAAATTTGAGAGTCGAGAGTCGGTTTGATATTTAATGTTTGAATAACAGATTTTGATTGGATTTTCTAATTCTACGGGAAAAATAAGTAAGGCACACTAAAAACGAAAGTTATTAAAGCTAAAACCCTAAAAACGAAGAAAAACGATAACAGGACCAAATATCGTTCTTTAAAAAAAACAAATTCTACAAATTTAACCCTACGAAAGTAAATTTAATTTTTCTAAGTCCTAAATGATAAAAGAAAATTTAAAAAAGAAGAATTATATTTTTTTGACTTTTATTTAATTTATTATGAATTAAAAACTCTTTTTATCTAAATTAAATATTAAAAATATTAAACTATTTGTTAAAATTCTGAAAAAATTGTAAAAAGTAGCTTGGACAGTGCTAAATCTAAGAAAAATAAAAGGGTTGAAACAGCTTATAAAATAAGCTGTTAATAAGCCGAAAAAGGCTTGTGGCTTAAAAGGGCAAAAAGTGGTTAAAAGTATAATATGTGCAAAGGAAAACGGAAAAGACCCAAGGGCGCTAATGGTTGTGTGTGTTGTGTTAAATATATTGGATGAGGAGAGGTTGAGGTCAGGGGTTCGAGCCTTGCTCACCCCTGATTTCCCTCAACTCCCAACATATTTTTTTTGTTTTTCTTTTTAAAAACTTATAAAATAATTTAAAATAACAAACTTTAACAAAACAAATTTTTTTCAAAACTTAAAATAAGCTAGGAAATAAGTTAAAAGAAAGATGACAGTTTGCTTTTTTAAACTAAGTAACTCAAAGGCAAAACTGTTTGCTTATTTTGGGCTGATAAGCACAATGTAAAAGAAAATAAGCTCAAAGCAAATGATGACTACCCCTAATAAGCACTCATGAACAAAATAAGCTAATAAAAGGAACTGAAAGTAAGCTAAAATGACAGAATTACTTAAAAGGCTCTTATACTTAAAATTCTAAGCTAAAAGTACCAATAAGCTCAAATAAGCTCTAACCTAAGCCTAATAAGCTAACAGAACCTAGAAACTGACCTAATAAGCAAGACTAAACCTAAATAAAGCAAATCCAAATAGCCAATAAGCTCAGATGAGCACATAAGCTTTTTGGCCAAAACTGGTGACCAAACAGCCTAAGGGGCCACTTTCTAGCTTATTTTTAAGCTAGAAAATGGATCCTTATGGCTAAGTGGCTTATACCACTGAAGAGCTTATGCAATAAGCTACAATAATCCACAAAGAAAAAGGAGTTTGAAATTCATTTAAGCCGTGAAAAAGCTAAGTGAAAATGCTGATTCACACAGACAACAACACTTAGAAATTTTTCAAACTTTTTAAAAACCCTACTTTTAAGCTTAATAATAAGCTAACAAATAGATCCTTATGGACTTAGGACCTCAAAACAAATCAAAATTAGACCTCAAAGAACACATAACAACTTTCAAAAAGCATTTTGAAATTCAAGATAGGCTACAATAAGCAAATGAAAAAGCAGTTTTTCAAGTTTTCCAACACTTAGCAATTTTTTGACAGTTTTCTACCAAGACACAAACAACAAATGTAGACCTATTGGACTTTGTTTCTACCTTGTTTTAACACTTGAACAAACACATAACCATCACAAATACTCAACAAGCAAAGATCAAATCATATGAACTAATTTATCCAACAAAATTCTTACAAATTCAAACAACACATTATATAAACTATGATTTTGATTTAACACTTAAAAACTTCTAACAACTGGATTTTAAGATGAATTCAAGCTAAACTAAGATGATTCAAGTGTCAAAACAAATTTTTAACCAGTTTTAACCCATAAAACCAGTTAAATCAAACACCCCTTTAAACAATCTTTTTAGCATTTTCAAACTGATTAAGAGTGTTTAAGCTAAAATTTTGCAAAGACTAGATGTTGACAAGGTGAAATAAGCAATCATAAGTAATTTTCAACAACAAATAAGTACTATAATAAGCTAACACAGATTATGCAATAATAAGCTAGAATGACAGCTAGAACTAGTGATATCTAAGCTATAAGCAGGCATACATAAGCATCCAATAACATAAATAAGCAACAATAAGCAAATACAAATAGTCAATAAATAGAATAAGCCAAAAATAAGCTAAGACAGATTTTAAGTTAAACTTGTAAATATAAAACTTACAAAAACCCTTGCTCAAAACAAGGCAAATAAGCATACAATAAGCTGATCTACAAGCTCTAGCTTGTCAAAGACAAGCTAGTGAAACCCATAAGCCCATCCTTTTCTAGCTTATCATCCAAAATAAGCTGAGGTAAGTGAGGGGTGAATTTTTGGTAAATTTTCTTAAACACTTAATAGTTTTTTAAAGCTTAATAAAAATAGATTGTATAAAAGCTCAAATAAGAGCTTGTGACAGCTTATAAAATTCTCTTAACAATGAAACAGGAAATTAAAAACTTAGGAATTAAAAACTTAAAAACTTTAAATTTCATTAACATAAGAAACAAATTACACTACTTGAATTTTTGAAGACAATATGCTAAATGTTAACTAAATAAGCTGAAAAGTAAACTAGATTAAAACTACATGCCTTTTTAGGCTTACAAGGGACCTATTTATATAAAATTCTAAGGGTCTTGGGGTCTTCATGTGTGTTTTCTGTATGAGGAGAAACGAGGGTGTGCTTCTTGTGTGAGTCAAGTCTCCAAGTCATCATAGCCCTTCATTTTGAGTGCTCACCAAGCTCTTTGATCTCAACCCTTTATTTCTTGTATTCTTTCTTAGACGAATGGGGTGATAGGGGATTGCCAAGGTGGCATTTAGCCCATGTGAGGTAAGATGGGATTAGAATTGGGAGGTTTGTCGTGGGTTGCAGGGGTGCAAAGGAAGAAGACCCTGTTTAGGCAAAAGGCGCAAAATGGTTTTTAACTGTTTTTGGTGATACAGGTGAAAGGTTTGGGTATTAACACTTTTCGTCCTTGAGTTTGTATGGTGTTTGCACGTTGTCGCCTTTTGGACTAACAATGTTAGTCCTTATGGCAACTTTTGAAAGGGGTTAACGGGTGTAGTAATAGGTTTGGTTAAGTGTGTGTTGGGCTTGGGGATTAGGCCGGGTTATGTGGATTGGGTTTAGGGATTTAATGGGTTGTCCGGTTTTATTGTTTTTGGGTTAAAGGGTTAAAATGGGTTTTATACTCATGTTGGGCTGACCCGGCCTAATAAGGTAGGCCCGAGTTGGTCCATTTTGACCATTTTTTGTTTTTGGGTTCGTTTTTCGATGCTTGTTCCGATGCCGTATTCTGGGGTTGACTTTGACTTCTTTTGACTTCAACTTTGACTTTTTGACTGGTTGACTTGACTTTTCACGCTCTTTTTATTCTCGTGCTTGGTTTTGTCCATTTTGACCTAATTTTTATCCTTTAGTGAATATTTGTTACCTGCACAATCATAAATCACAAAACACACAGATATAATGTATTCTTGTTATGTTTTTAATCTTTTAAGCACGTTTTCCTAGGTAAATGGTATGTGTAATTAAGCACATACCACCTTGACAACACTGGAACAGAGGGGAACGTCGACTTCGACACATGCACTTAATGGGTTGGCAATAAAAATAGATATGGACGATTGTCTTTGTCTATCGTCGAAGGTCAGTTGCATTAAACTCCGCGTCCGTGAGGATCGCTTATAGACCCGTGATCAGGTAGTTTATTATATGAACCTTCTTGACAGGGTTTCTATCTTAAAGCGTAAGATCCTCTAACACAAATGCATTAGATTTTATGTGCTTGCTTGTTCTCTATACCGGATGCCCCAAAGTAGGCTTACACACTAAGAGTATTGCTGCTTTTAGAATGGTATAAAGTGAATCACTAAATTACTATTTCAATGATTAAGTCGTCAATTCGTGTGCTCACTTCTTATGCCCAGATGCCCTTTTTAGGCTAACGATGAACATAAGATCGATATCAGATAACTGTAAGGTTCTTAGACATCTAATGAAAAGTGATTTGAAAATCAATCAAAGTGTTGATGAATAAAGAGTTTTTGAACACTTTGAAAGTTTTGTATTTTGAAAAGTATCCGACAATTCTTATTATTTCACACAGATTACTTTGCGTCTGTGCAAGATTCTTGTACAACTTGTGTTTTTGATGTTGAACAACAAGTGTTTATGGAATTGTCTCCTAATGAGATTTAATTGATTTATCTTGTTGGCTCTAGACTCTAAGTTCATATTTGTTATTTGGTGATCGGAGGTTAGAGCTGACTACCACCTTTTCAATATCAACTATCTCAGAATAAGAAAGTCAATAGAAACATGTTGATCTCTGTAAGAAATGAAACAAACTTCTTTTGAGAGAAGCTTGAGTATCTAGGAGGGTTGTGCATTGCATCACTGGGTCCATGATGGCTTGTCTTTAATATCAGAATCATCCTTGTGATTACCAATAGATTATGCATTGACCCGGTTTCTACCTAAGTGTATGGATGGCTCATTTTTTTCACCATTCATAACTTTTCTTTTTCATTCTTCAACCCTTCAATCCTATTCTTACTTTTCTCCTTTTTTTTATCATACCTAAGTACTTCTAATCAATCTATTGGAGTGTCCCTAGGTAGATCTCTAAATTCTTGCTAGATTATGGAACAATACCTAACCTTAACCACCTTATATCACTTTGATGATTATCAACTGGTCGGTCATTTGGTATTATCATCGAAGCCATAAAACCATTTGAAAAAGCAATCAAAGTATTTAAGAAATCATTTGTTTACACTTTGAGAGTTTTCTATTTCACCAAAAAGCTCCCCCTACACATCACTTTACACATGTGCATCATAATGTGAAAGAGTTTTGCGCATGAGGTCGAAAATGTACTTATATTCAAAAGATCTTATCTGAATTAAGCAATTTTGATCACATTTTAATCACTATTCTCCCCCTCATATTGCATATGTTTTAAATTTTTTTATTTAACAAGTGAATTAAGATACAAATTAATGTACGTTAACTTGCTTGTAGAATAAAAGCGCATGGGGAAAACAATGTTGCATGACAAAACCAAACTTATATTTTCTTTTAAATATTTATAGTCCCCCTCAAAAATATATTAGAGTGAGTTTTGGAGAAGAAGTTTTTTGAGCATGGAATTTTAAAAGATTGTAAATATATCTTTTGAAAATATCTTGAAAATTTGTGCTCAACAAGAATAGAATAATGTTGCAAGATCAGTAGAATTTTAATAACAAACATCTTTTCTTTAATACTTATCTTGAGCATTCAAAACTTGGAATGTTTGTATGACTTTGCTCAAGACTGAGAAGGTATGAACTTTCCGTTGTTGAGGAATAATACACATAATTGTACACTTTCCTTTCTTTGAGGTTCGAATCCTAAGCTGACATGTACTTAGAAGTCATAGAAAAATTTAGAAATGACATGTTTTGAAAACTTTTAGAAACTATAGCTCGAACTTTATTTACATTCTCATGTCATTGTTGAACGACATTTCTAGGGACGTAAATATTATCGATTTACGAGAGACATGTCGGAGAAGATTATTTTTGGTATTTTTGAAATTTTTTGATTTTGTATTTTTCTTTTATAGATTTTATATTTTTGCAGTTTGCCTTTCTGATAAGATATATACAAAGTGTTACTGTGATTTTGCAAGACGTTCAAGCTCCTTGGGAGATAAACTGCGCATACCAAGGCGACGAACAAAATAGTTGAACCTATCTAATGGAAGGGCTTTGTTGAAAAGTTCGGCCAGTTGGTAGTCGGTCTTAACAAAATACAACTCAATCATACCCTTTTCCACGCGCTCCTTGATGAAATGGCAGCGAACAATGATGTGTTTAGTTCTTGAGTGTTAGACCAGGTTGCAGGATATGGCTATGGCTGACTTTGAATCACAATAGATAGAAATTTTGTCAAAGTAAAAGCCATAATTAGTTAATTATGTTCTCATCCAAAGGACTTGAGCACAACAAGCGAATAGAGACACACATTCTGCCTTCGCAGTTGACAGCACTATACAGTCTTGTCTTTTTGAGGAGCAGATCACCAGCTTTTCGCCTAAGAATTGAATTCCACCAGAATTGAATGCCTCTGCAGGTGTCCTGACATCCTGCATGATCTGCATCTAAGAAGCCAGTCGGTTTAAAACCAAAATCTTTCATATACCAGAGACCCATATTGATGATTCCCCTGAGATAACAAAAGATCCTTTTTACCTCCTTGAGGTGCTTCTCGGTTGGCTAAGCCTGGTACCGAGCAAATAAACAAGTAGCATGTACTTTGTTCGGTCTAATTGAAGTAAGATTCATTAGGGAACCGATCATGCTTTGATATTTCATTACATCTACGAGAGTTCTATTCGTATCAAGATCAAGCTTGTGTTTAGTAACCATTGGAGTACCAATGGGATCACAATTTTCCATTCCATGTTTTTTTCAAAATTTCAAGCACATAGTTGGACTGGTTTATGAAGATGCCACGGGGGTATTGGTTAACTTTTAAATCAAGGAAAACGTCATTTCCCCCATCATCAACATTTTAAAGTGGCTTTTCATAAGGTTAGCAAATAATTGAGAATACTTAGGGTTTGTAGATCCAAAGATAATATCATCTACATAGACATGTAACATTAAGATGTCTTTGTCACAGCGTCTTGTAAACAGTGTTGGATCAATTATTCCTTTGGTGAAGTGATGTTGTAGGAGAAATTTTGACAATTCATCGTACCATCCCCTCGGTGCCTACTTTAACCTATATAGTGCCTTCTTCAGCTTGTAGACATGACTTGGTTGATCAGCATCGATGAAACCTTCAGGTTGACATACGTACACTTCTTCCTTTAATGACCCGTGCAAGAAAGCAGTTTTTACGTCTATTTGGTAAACTGTGAACGATTTGTATGCAGTGTAAACCAAAAATATACCGATAGCTTCCATCCTAGCAACTAGAGCGAAGGATTCTTCAAAATCTATTCCTTCCTCTTAGCGGTACCCTCTCACAACCAGATGAGCTTTATTTCTGATGATCATGTTTTCTTCATCGAGTTTGTTTTTTAATAACCATTTCAGAGTAAGGGGTTTTATGTTGTCCGGATAAGGAACTAACTCGCATACATCAAGCCGTTTAAACTGGAGAAGCTCGTCCTGCATTGCTTCAATCCATTAAGCGTCAGTGATAGCTTCTTTGACATTTCTTGGTTCCATAGTGCTCAGAGACAATGCATAAATGCACATTTATGCATCTGTTCATAGCTGATTTCTTGTCAATAATGGTCTTAAGGGTTCTCCTATCACTTGTTCTAGAGGGTGATCCTTTGTCAATTAGAATTCATGTTGGTACGGTTGATAGAACGAATGCATGTTCGACGGATCCACATATTATGAAGATGATTATGCAGAGCTTTTGGATGGTGGAGCAAATGGATTGATGAACATATTCTCGTCGA
>BQNB010072821.1:0-18034 GCA_026074375.1 Tanacetum coccineum
CTAACAGCTTTTTCAGATGCCGATCATGCCGGTTGCGTTGATACTCGCAAAAGCACTTCTGGAGGAATACAGTTCCTAGGTGATAAGCTAGTCAGCTGGATGTCAAAGAAGCAAGACTGTACTGCAATGTCATCCGCAGAGGCTGAATACGTGGCGTTATCTGCAAGTTGTGCTCAAGTAATGTGGATGCGGACACAGCTTCAAGATTATGGCTTCAACTACAACAAAATACCGTTGTATTGCGACTCTCAGTCAGCCATAGCAATATCATGCAACCCCGTGCAGCACTCCCGTACCAAGCACATCCATACTCGGTATCATTTCATCAAAGAACAGGTTAAAAACGGTATAATTGAATTGTACTTTGTCATAACTGAATACCAATTGGCTGACATATTTACTAAAGCCCTTCCCGAAGAAAGGTTTCAGTATCTCGTCAGACGAATTGGTATGAGATGTTTGACTCCAGCAGAACTGGAGGTTCTGACAAATGAATCTGCTTGATGCCTCATCAAACATCAACATGTACATATTTTTGAAAAAAGAAAAATACAACAATATAAAATTTCAAAAAGAAAATACAAAATCAAAAAATCAGAAAATGTTTCAAAAAATATTCCTCTCGACATGTCTCTTGGAATCGATAACATTTACGTACCTAGAAATGTTGATTAATATCGACACGGGCGTGTAAATGAAGTTCGAACAGGAGTTTCAAATGCTTTCAAAACATGTCATTTCTAATTTTTCTTGATGGCTTATGTGAAAATATCAGTACGTAACCCGGACTTCAAATAATGGAAAGTTAATCTATAAAGATAACTTATCCTAACAACGAGAAATTCAACTTGTAGGTCCTTGTGTTGGATCTGTATAGCCTTTGTAAGACAATAGCTAACTTGAATAAATCCAAATCAACTATGTGAGAGACACTGACTATAAATATCAAGTGTTAATGCGGAATCTTAACACAAGTATTAAGAAGAACAATAATACTAATTTTGCTATTGATTTCTATTAAGCTTCAATGCTTCTATTCGATATATGAAACTCTATGCCGTAGGGTTCCTTTTATACACCAAGGAAACCCTAGAAGGCTTTACAAAACGTGTGAAAGGATAATGCATATCCTTTCCTAAGATATCTCCTAAAATATCTCTAAGATAACTATTACCTCTATTCTGTTACATAAACAGACTTAACTACATACGACCAGTACTAACTATAGTACTGCCAGACTTAACTTAGTACTGCCAGACTTAACTTAGTACTGCCAGAACTAACTAATACTACCAGACTTAACTGTTATACTACTAGTATTAAGTCTTTTACAATATATTTCCCAATAGTGATGACATCAAATAACGTCTATTTTATAGCATCATTTATCCCATGTAATTGACCCATTTTGTATGATTATTTCAAAGATTTGTTACTTAATCGTTTATATTTGAGAATTGCTGTAATTATGGAGTACTTGGTAAAATTTGGCTAAAAGGCACGCATTCTGGAGCTTAAACAAAGATATTTTGAAGATTGTTGTTCTTACAACCAATACGTCATATCCATCAAGGAAGATACAATGTATCTGTGCCTGAACTCACCAAAGACTACGAAGGAAACATGATCAATATGCCGTATCCAGAGAAGACCAATACGCCGTATTGGAGATATAGTATGTGAATATTCTGGAAGATATCAAATGTGGTCCTTACTCCAAGAAAGCCTAATACGCCGTATCCAAGACATTAGATACGCCGTATCGAACCGACTCCTGACCCTATAAATAGAAAACTCAAAAACGAGTTTTAAGTGTGCTAAATCATATTCTTGATACCTAAACTACAAAAGTCAATTTTTAGAAGAGAAAAAGAGCAAAAGAGGTCTTGCAACGCAATCCAATCCATAGGAGACAACGTGTAATTTCTTATACTTTTGTAATCGTTCAGTTTTTGGTATCATTCGTTAACTCGGTTAGTTTACCTTGGCTAAGCCATTACTCTTGTATTAATTATGATGTTTGAAGGCTAATACCTTCGGGTATTAGCCATTATTATGAAGATCTGAATGTTTGATTTTGTTTATCTAGATTTCTTAATTTATCGTTGAATTGCTTGTTTATGTTTATCAATTTATACTTGTTTACGTGCTTAAATATGCGAGCTATCATTCAACTGGTTCTAGTCCTACATATTTAATGCGTTGCAACTTCAGTGTTGTTTGGGCGTAGGCTAAGAGTCCGGGATAACTCTTCATATTGCAATTTATGTATCTAGAATCATAGGATCACAATAATTGACCTATCTTTGCCCTTTGATTGTGAGCTTAGTTGAGCCATAAGGTGACCTTGGTAGCAACGAGTACGTTCTAATCAATTGGTAAAGACTCGGACAGTGGACTACTAGTATATAAAGAGCCGTTAAGCAGTAAGTGGGTAAAGTCTCTATGAGCTAGGGTTTAACAAGATCACCATTGCCTTAATCCCTAAGATAGATTATAATCAGCAAATAAGGATGCTTTATGCGGATGCGTTTAATTGTGATAGAATTCTATGTGTCTAGGTCTTTGGAAGAAGTAACACCTAAGTCTTAAGAATGATATGCCGCCTCGAGATAAGTAATCATTAACAAACGAACGTTCTGATTGGATTAATAATGGTTAATACAGTTTTCTTATATTTGGCTAGACCGCTCTTTTATCTTCTGTTAATTTGCTTGCGTGGGTTAAAGTGTCTTGAATTGGTTTTAGTCACCACCAAACCCGTGCCAGTGTCTCAGACTGAAAAACCCCCCTTTTAACCTGTTAGAATTAGGATTAGAACTAACATAGGATTAACATAAGTTTGACTTAGATTATAATTAACTTAGATTAGTAAACCAAAGTATTAATAAATTGAAAGATTTAACCTGGCTTCAAGTGTTCGACACCCTATTTACCACGAATCTACCACCGACCGGGTACATTGCCCGTTAAAGTGTTGTTTTTGGTCAAGTCGGCAAAATATAAATTTAAAACTTGAATCATAAAATTATACACGACACAACGACACAACACTTATACATTTATAATGTTTACCTAGTAGCAACATTGGTCGTTTCACCATGCTAAATACAAACACTTTTGTTTCTTTTTTTGGACGAAACTGGTGCGTTAGAATCAACAGCATGAACCCTCTTGCTGCATGCTTTGCATCCAGTATACGCCCAACCACTTTCATAATGAATACTGCGAACCTTAACATAAATAACAAAATGCGTTTTCTGATTAGCTCATTTTTGTGATTTCTCCATTCCCAGAGCCTACACAAGGGTTTGGAGAAAACCTACTTTTCATCAGCAAGGCTAGAGAAACGAAGGAAGGAAGAAGAAACCATGTAACGTATGACAAATTTATCTTTAGGAATTATAGTGTTTCAAACATGTTCTCTACATTTTCCTAGATCTAGACATGGTGTAATTCTCCTTAATATTATTTCCTTTTGGTATCTCTACTTATCCTGATATTATTAGCTTTGTCTGGTAATTGCTTTTGTTGTAGGAGCTTAGCCTAGGTTTTTGAGTTAAGGTTGTGAGACCCTTAAGTGTACAAATATCTTTTGCACTTGAGTGTTCTCTATTCTCTAATTGAAGTACCCATATTCATTGGTGGTTCGGCCTTCACCCATTAGGCGTTCTCTTATCATTAAGATCAAAACTAAGTCTCTGGTATCATTTGCATCATGCTTGTCCTCGGTATAGCTAGCCCTTATTTCCTCAAGAAACAAGCTTTCACACTAGGATCTAGCTATGGTATTTGGCGTGTGGTATGTGCTTAAGTACACATACCTTTTACCTATAAAAACGAGCCTAAATAACCAAAAACGGACATAAAATGCCAAATATATGTGTGTTTTGTGATTTATGATGTGCAGGTAACGGATATTCATTAAAGGAAAAAAACGAAGCCAAAAGGATAAAATCGAGCCCGAGAATGAAAAGAGCGTGAAAAGTCAAAAAGTCAACAAGTCAAAGACGAAGCCGAAACCGAAGAAATCTTAAATGGACCAACCCACACCCATTTAATGGGCCGGGCCAGCCCATTAAGCTTTATCTATAAACCTTCTAAGTAAAAAAAAGTCCAAAACTTATTTAAATCCTATCACGGCCCATTTATAAGCCCAACATAACCCTTAACCATACACCCTTTAAATCCCTTACACCGTTAGTCCTTAAGGACTAACACTGATAGTCCTTATACCATTTCACCATTAGTCCCTAACTTTAACCCTGTTATCCTTTACCCCTAACCCCATTATAAATCAATTAACCAAAACCCTTTTCCCGCCATTATTACTATTTATTATCCTCAACCTCGACCCCTACACCCCAAAACAAACCCATCACTTTCCCACTTCAACCCCACTTCACAAACTAACAAATCCACCTAGGTAATCCCCTAACTTCTCATTCGTTGATGAATTGAAGACCAATTCAAGGGAAGTGATCATACTACTTGGTGAACAAGCATAATGAAGGGCTTAGATGATGATTTTGACTCTCTCACATAAGAAGCCAAATCTTTTATCTCCTTTCAACTAGCCACAAAGAGAAGACCCTAAGACCTTCTTTATCTTCTATAAATAGCACTCTTGTAAGCCTTTGAGGCTATCTAGTTTTTACACAGCTTATCTTAGTTTAAATTTAGTTTATTTTAGTTTTTATTCAAGTCTTGTAACTCTTTTAAAGTTTAATGAAAAGTTGAGGTATTTTATGTTATAAAATTCTGAGTTTTTAAGTTAATGTCATTGTGTTTCAAAGTACTTTATAAGCTAGCAAAAGCTCTTATTTACTCTTTATATAAGCTGTTTGACTTAGACCATATAAAATTTTCCATAGTTTATAGGGTTTAAGCCTTTTTACCAAAAAGCACTCAAAAAAAGCTAAATGGATGATAAGCCAATAAGGGATTGGCTTATGGGTTTACTAGCTTGTGAAAACAAGCTAAGAGCTTGTTGATAAGCTTTGTGAGCATGTTTATACCCTTGTTGAGCAATGGGCTTGTAGTTCACTTTTTGCATTTTAGCTTAAAAATCTGTTTGCTTATTTAAACAGCTTGTTTTCTGCTTATATTTGCTTATTTATGCTTATTATGTTTAGGGAATGCTTAAACATGCTTAGCTTGTAGTTTAAAACTCATTTGTTCAAGTATTTCTCATAATATGTGTCTTATATAGCTTAAAACTGCTTAATCTGTTTTGCTTATTGATAAGTGCTTTTCAGTAGTTAAAATTTGCTTATTAAGTCTTAAGTTTGTTAGTTAATCGTCTGTTTTTTTTTTTTTTTTTTTTGGTTTGTTTTTTTTTTTTTAAAATCTTGGCTTATTTCGGTTTAAATTAGCTTTAAAATGGATTTTAAAAAGCTAAAGGAGTGTTTGGGTTAAGAGCCAAAGTGGGTCAAAAAGAGTACAAAACTTTTTTGGGTCACTAAGCTAACTTTACCAAGCTCTTTTAAGTCATTTTAATCAGTTTTTATAAGTTTTTGAAGTCTAGAATTAAGTTTTAAGGGTTTGTCTATCTATTCTTTAAATCTGTGGTCTTGGAACTTTTTCAAACTGTTTAAATTTGATTTTTGTTTAAAAGATTGTTTTGAAGTTTTGTTTATGCTTCTTTTAGAGTCTAAATGCAGTAGGAATGTTTTTGTTAAGTGTGCATTTGCACTTGTGGTTTTGGTCTCAATCTGTCAAAATGCATTTTCAGTTTTTAAAATTTTAAAAGCCACTTTTTAATCACAAGTTTAGACTAGTTAAGGTTAGTTTTAGGAATTGAAATTCATAGCACAAGCTTATTGTGCTTAAGCTTAATCTGTTTAAGATTTTTGTGGTTATAGAACAACTTTTACTGGCTTATTTATAAGCCTGCAGTTAGTCATTAGTCTTTTAAGTCTGTTTTTAAGCTAACTGTCTCTTTGCTTTTTAGTAGTCTTATAGCTTATTTTAATTGCTTATTCTTAGTCCCTAGTGCTTATTAGGTGTAGGATAGTCTGTTTTAAAGCTTATTTGTTGTATGTGCTTATTGAATGTTAAAAAAGCCTAACAGTTTAAGCTAAGTCTCTTAGCTTTAAAAACCAAGTCTGTCATCTTTTTATAAGCTTATTCTAGCTTATTTTTGAGTTTTAGCAAAAAATTATTTTTTAAAGTTTGTTAGTTTTGCTTATAGTTTAGTTTTTAAAAAAGAAAAATAAAAAAAATTCAAAAAAGGAAGCCACAGGGTTTGAACCTGTGACCTTCCTCTCACTCAACCAACACCTTAACACCACCACACACTACCAACTGCCATGGGGTATTTTTCGTTTATAATTTGTTATATTTAATATCTTATCCTTATTTCTAGTTTTAGCTATTCTCTTTTCAGCTTATTTAGCAGCTTATTAGCATAGCTTATTTCCTGTTCTTATTTTTCTTAGATTAGTTATAGCTTAAAGTATTTTCAATAATTTTCTTGTATTTTTATAAACTCTTTTACGATTTTTAATTTTTTATTTAGATTAAAAACCAGTTTTTTTTTTAATTCATAGTCAATAAATAAAATAAAATTCAAAAAAATATAATTCTTTTTTCTAAAATTATTTTTAATCATTTAGGACTGTTAAAAAATAAATTTGCTTTTGTAGGGTTAAAATTTGATAATTTAGGTTTTAAGTCGCGTTTTTTAGATTCTCGTTAACGTTTTTAGGTCCAGTTTTAATTGCTTTAATTGTTTACTTGCGTTTATTTGTTTTTTGCATATTATTAGTAGATATAGAATCCCAAATCAAAAATTTGATCATTCAATCACTCGATCACGAACTTAACCTCGATTTTCAATTCACGCAGTCGTCGGTATACACTCGGGAAGGTTTTGGATTTTACTTTGGATAAAAGTAATCTTTCTTCTTAAAAACCTTTTTCCACTTTCCTCACACTTTCATTATTTGATATTTTGATTTAATTATATATATGTATATTAAGTTATATAAATAAGTATAGTTAAGATGTATCAAATTTTTAGCGCCGCTGCCGGGGAGGTTGTGAAACGATTATTATGTACGTTTGAAGATTAGTGTTTGAAGACCCTTCCCCGTGAAGTTATCTCTTTCATTTATGAATATTTTCTTCTATTATCAAGTAATCAAAAATTCTAAAAAAAATTGAAAAACAACAAAATTCAACGTTATTTCTCTAATTGTGAATTCCGGGCTACCTTTAGATTACAATACTATAAAAAGAGAGGTATATAAGGAGGTTGTCGACGAACTTCGACCCGAAAGGAAGAGTCAGGTTTTTAATAGCTCTTTCCTCTTCTCATTTTCCCACTCATCCGCTTTTTGTGCGTTTCTAGAGGGTACCGCTTTACTTTTAATTCATAAAAAATTATTAAAAAGCCAAATAAATATAAATCTTTTTTAGAAAATTTTCTTTTATCATTTTAAAGGTTTAGAAACTAAGTTTTCATTTTTAGGGCTTAATTTTGATTTAGTTGATAATTTAGCGCGTTTTTAGGATTCCCGTTTTGCGTTTTTAGTTTTAAATTAGTGCCCTTAATTGTTTTTAAGTTTTTGCCTTAATTTTCCCGTAGTTTTAGATAACCAATCATAATCTTGTTCCATTCAAGCATCGATTCTCAAAACGCCTCTCGACTTTCAATTGCATTCCTCGTTGGGGATAACGACCCGGGAATCATACTCCCGGATTACTATAATTGTGATTTTTTGATTCTTATCCTCTTATTTATATATTTATAAGTATTTTATATTTATTTATATATATTTATATTTAAAAGGGTATAATCTTAATTGATCAGTTTTTGGCGCCGCTGCCGGGGAGGATTGTATACGATTGTTGAGCCGTTTGACAATTTGTGTTTGAAGATCCTTCCGTGTGAAGTTTATTCGCTTACTTTCGTATAAAAAAATATATTTCTTTCCTCCCTCAAAAACAACAAATCTCCGAAATGAAATTTCAAATTTTCAACAACGTTTTGATGAATCATTTTATGAGGCATGGGACCGATTCAAGGATCTCTTTCAAGCATGCCCACATCACGGTTTTACCGAATTGCATCAACTCGATACCTTCTACAATGGTTTAAACCCATCCGATCAAGATTCTTTGAATTCTGCCGCCGGTGGCAATCTTTTGGAAAGAAGTGCACAAGATGTGTTGAAAATCATTGAAAACAAATCAAAAGTTCGTAATTCAAGAAACAAACCGATTGTTTCTCAAGTGAAAGCAAGTAATGTTGATTCTTCAGAGATAGCCAGTGCCGTGACTAGTGCCATGACCGCGATGTTTAAACAACATCAAGTAACCCCAGCTCCAGCTTCCGTAAAAGCTGTTGAGGAATCTTGTGTTACTTGTGGCGGTGCTCATTCTTACCGACAGTGTCCTGCCACCGATGGCAACACTTTTTCGGGCTATCAAGACAATATTCAAGGATATGTTTCAGCAGCCGCAGTAAACTATAATCAAGGAAATACCGGATACCGTCCTCAAAATGTAGCTAACCAAATTCGACCACCGGGTTTTGCTCAACCGAATGTGCAAAATAATCAAACCCGGTACAATCAAGGTTACAATCAAAACAGAGGAATTAATCAAGGAAACCCAAATTATCAAGCTCCGGCTTATCAAGCTCCGATTCATCAACCACAAGTTGTGACGACTAGTGATTTCTCAAACTACATAAAGGCGAATGATGCGGTAATGAAAAACATGCAAACTCAAATGACCTCTTTAACAAATTCTAACATCGAGCTTAAGAACATGTTTGGTCAATTCATGAAAATGAATACCGCTTCTACTTCGGGTTCGGGTTCACTTCCTAGCAACACCGTTGCTAACCCGAGAGGTGATTTGAAAGCAATCACCACCCGAAGTGGCATTTCTTATGATGGACCCCCAATTCCACCCCCGTCTTCTTCTCTTCCTAAGGTGGTGGAACGGGAACCCGAGGTGACAAAGGATACGGTGCAACCGAGTACCAAAAACATCCAACCTCCGGTAGTCCAAATTCAAGCTCCGATTGATGAGCCCGTTGTTGCTCCTAAGCCTAAACCGTCTATACCTTATCCTTCGAGAGCCAACAAACAAAAGCTCCGTGAAAAAGATGATAATCTTGCTTCGAAATTTGTTGAAATCTTTAGGGAATTACATTTCGAGCTCAGTTTCGCGGATGCTCTTCTACATATGCCGAAATTTGCTTCAATGTTTAAAAGTCTCTTAAATAACAAAGAAAAATTGTTTGACTTAGCCAAAACACCGGTGAATGAGAATTGTTCGGCGGTTATCCTAAAAAAGTTGCCCGAAAAACTTGGAGACCCCGACAAGTTTCTCATTCCTTGTGATTTTCCGGAGTTAGATGAATGCTTGGCCTTGGCCGATCTCGGTGCAAGCATCAACTTGATGCCTCTCTCCATATGGAAGAAGCTCTCACTCCCCGAACTTACTCCTACGCAAATGATTATTGAGCTTGCGGACCGATCGACCACTCGACCGGCCGGCATTGCCAAAGATGTCTTTGTAAAAGTAGGAAAGTTCCATTTTCCTACCGACTTCGTAGTCATTGATTATGTTGTCGATCCTCGGGTTCCCTTAATTCTCGGGAGACCCTTTTTGAGGACCGGACGAGCTTTGATTGATGTTTACGGTGAAGAATTAACTCTCCGCCATGATGATGAAGCCGTAACATTGAAAGTTAGTCAAACTTCCAGATACTTCTACAATGATGCCGAGTCGATTAATCGAATCGATGTAATTGACGTAGCTTGTGAGGAGTATGCTCAAGAAGGGCTTGAATTCTCGGAAATTTCTACAAGTGGAAATCCCACTTCGGAACCAATTATTTCTACCTCTTCTCCCACTCTCACTCCCTTCATGGATAGTGACTTTCTTCTAGAGGAAACTGATGCTTTCCTTGCTATTGAAGATGATTGAATTTCACCGGAAATTGATGACTCTTACTATGATTCGAATGGAGACATTCGTCTTCTTAAGGAATTTCTAAATGATGATCAATCATCTCCTCTCCCTCCACAAGAACTAAGAAGGCATTATTCTAGGACATAACATTTCAAAGTCCGGGATTGAGGTCGACAAAGCTAAAGTCGATGTTATAGCTAAACTCCCTCATCCGAATTCTGTTAAAGGCATTCGAAGTTTTTTAGGTCTCGCCGGGTTTTATCGTCGATTTATTCAAGATTTTTCTAAAATCGCCCAGCCGATGACACATCTTCTTGAAAAAGATACCCCTTTCATCTTCTCGAAATAATATGTTAAATCATTTAATATACTTAAGAAGAAGTTAACCGAAGCTCCAATTTTAGTTGCCCCCGATTGGGACCTACCGTTTGAAATTATGTGTGATGCTAGTGATTACGCGGTAGGTGCAGTCTTGGGGCAACTTAAGACCAAACATTTTCAGCCTATACACTATGCAAGTAAGACCATGACGGATCCTCAAGCACATTACACCACTACGGAAAAAGAGTTATTAGCCGTGGTGTATGCTTTCGATAAATTCCGGCCTTATTTAGTCTTGTCAAAGACCATAGTATATACGGACCACTCGACTCTCAAATATCTTCTTGCCAAGCAAGATACTAAACCGAGATTGCTCCGGTGGATTCTACTACTCCAAGAATTTGATGTCATTATTCGTGATAAAAAAGGAGCGGAGAATCTCACGGCCGACCACTTATCAAGACTTGAAAATCCCCACCAAGATGTTCTCGAGAACAAGGAAATTACCAAAACATTTCCTCTCGAGACACTTGGTATGGTTACCTTTCGTGGTGATGATAGTACCCCATGGTTTGCCGATTTTGCAAATTACCATGCGGGGAATTTTGTGATTAAAGGGATGTCGTCCCAACAAAAGAACAAGTTTTTCAAGGATGTTAAGCACTACTTTTGGGACGACCCCTATTTGTTCAAGATTTGTGCGGATCAAGTGATCCGGCGGTGTGTTTACGGCCAAGAAGCTGTTGATATCCTCACAGCTTGCCATAATGGGCCCACCGGGGGACATTATGGTGCCAACTACACCGCCAAAAAAGTTTTTGACTTAGGATTCTTTTGGCCTACCATTTACCGCGATGCCCATGACTTGGTCACACGTTGTGACGCTTGTCAACGTCAAGGAAAAATCTCACAACGAGATGAAATGCCTCAAAACGCAATTCAGGTTTGTTAGATTTTTGACGTTTGGGGCATCAACTTCATGGGCCCATTCCCGTCTTCACGAGGGAACAAGTATATACTCGTGGCCGTCGATTATTTGTCAAAATGGGTTAAAGCGAAAGCGCTCCCCACCAATAATGCCCGAGTTGTTTGCAAATTTTTAAAATCTCTCTTTGCCCGATTTGGGACCCCTCGTGCTATCATTAGTGATCGCGATACCCATTTTTGCAATGACCAGTTTGCAAAGGTCATGCTTAAATACGGAGTTACTCACCGTCTTTCCACCGTCTATCACCCACAAATAAGTGGGCAAGTTGAGGTTTCAAATTGTTTGAAACATATTCTGGAAAGGACCATAGGCGAACACCGTGCTTCGTGGTCTGATAAATTGGATGACGCCTTGTGGGCCTTCCGTACCGCCTTCAAAACACCCATTGGGTGCACTCCTTATAAGTTGGTGTATGGAAAGGCTTGTCATCTACCCATCGAGCTTGAGCATAAGGCCTATTAGGCCTTAAAGCATTGCAATTATGACCTTGTAACCGCGGGTGATCACCGGAAAGTTCAAATGAATGAATTCAATGAACTTCGTGATCAAGCCTACGAGAACTCTTTGATCTACAAAGAGAAAACAAAGAGGATCCATGACTCCAAGATTAAGAACCGCGTTTTCAACATTGGTGATCGAGTCCTCCTCTTTAATTCTCAATTAAAGATTTTCTCGGACAAGCTTAAGACCCGCTGGACTGGACCATTCACCGTTACCCAAGTATTCCCTTATGGCACCGTTGAGTTATCTCAAACTGACGGGCCAAACTTCAAGGTGAATGGTCATAGACTTAAACATTTCTTTGGAGGGGACATACCACCGATGGTTGTCTGGGATCTCCAAACCTTCCCCATGGACCAATGAATTCAGGGATTTGAGTCAAGCTTAGTGACTCATTAATAAACAAGCGTTTCGTGGGTGGCAACCCATGCTTATCCTAATATAATTATAATAATAGTAATGAATAAGTGTGTTGTGAGGAGGCTCGCCTCTTCCTTTCTCGTATTTTGTGGTTTTTGTTGTATGTCTAGGATTGCCCCGGATTATGAAGCCTCTCGTGCTCGTGGTTTTGTCCTTCGTTCACTTGAGCTTCAATCCTTAACATGATTATGGGAATCCAATATCCTAAATCTTACCGACTAACGTTTATCTTTGAGCATACTTAATAAACGGCTTTAGATTTACGTAGAGACCCTTCTTAAAACAGTGAGGACAATGTTCAATTCTAGTATGGGGGGTCTATTGATTTGATTGTTCCTGCAGTCGTTGTTTTCACGTAATCCCGTTTGTACCACCAAAATACCAAAAAAATGAAAAAATTTAAAAATTTTCAAAAATAAAATAAGTGTTTTATCACAATGTTGACTTTCCTGCTGGGTAGAATAAGAATAAATTTTGACTCGATCGAGCGTGTTGAGCTCTTAGCTTTGTCCCTTAACCGTTATAAACTTGACTAAGCATTCGCGGATCTTTTTATTAAAGATTTTAAATTTGCGAAGAACGAGAAATGATAGAGTTAATTATGAGTTAGATGCTAAACAAGGATTAGTTGGAAATCTTAAGAGCTCATAAGTGTAGTTTGTGGCTTTTTCTCCCATAAGCTTCTAACCGGACTAATAATACGTGCTCTTTTCGAAAATTAAACTTAAATCAACGATTTTTGAAGTATAGTCGATAACAATAATTTATTTAGTCTTAGTTCAAATTTATACTTAAATTTTCTAAAAAGAAATTTTCTCTATATCGTGGTAATATTAAGTGTAAAAAAATGAAAAATGAAAAATGAGATAATAATAATAATAATAACTGTGGGCTAATAAAAGTTTACTGCATATTGCCGGCTTACAACCGATGTTGCAGTCTTCTAAATAAGGCACATAGTAATTATCTGAGACCGATAAAAGTTTGCTGCATCTTGCCGGCTCACAACCGATGTTGCAGTCTTCTAAATAAGGCACATAGTAATTATCCGAGACTGATAAAAGTTTGCTGCATCTTGCCGGCTCACAACCGATGTTGCAGCCTTCAAAAAGGTCGAGGATTTCCTTCGTTTAAAGGGTATAAGTATAATTATATTAATGTTAAGTGTGATTTAATAAATATAGGGAAAATCTCTTTTTCTTAAATTTAAATATGCTTTTGAACTAAGACTATTTCGTTTTAAGTTGTGATTTTTCTAAATGAATTGTTTAATGAGAAGCCTAAGAGTTTTTGAAACAGAAGGTCCGTGAGTTCTGATACTATTCTCTGTGGGGTGTCAAAAGCCTGGACACCTAAGCCAATCTTGGCTGGGATGTGCCGAGAAGAAAGTCGCTACATGGAATGATCTCGCCTTCAAAATCATAATTCTTGGGTGGAACGTGAAGCATAGAAATATTGCATTTTTCTTAAAAAGTTTGATCTATGGTTGAAATTCGAAATAAGCACATTCACCTATGATATAATAATTGTCGGGAGTGAAAAGTTTACAAATTGAAAGTATGAGTAGTGTTAGCATCTTAACTTATATTTAATGGTGCTTTCATTTTTAAGCTTGGTTTGGGACAAGTGAAAAATCGAGGACGATGAATTTATCTTTTTGGGCATTTTAGGATTGAAGTGCTTCTTGTTCTATGACCCTATAAGTTATGAAAATAACAAAAGTCCGGACATTCTAGTTGTTTAAAAAGAAAATGTATAAAAAAAGAGAAAAAGGGAAAATACAAAAATATGTGGGGTAATAAGTGTAAATATTTAAAAATGGTCAAAACGGGACTTTTCAAAACTAATGATTTCTTAATCCCTTTTGATGAACACTTAGCTACTTTTTGAGGTAATTAGTCAAGGGGGATTAAGACTCTTAGTCTTATAAAGTGTTTACTTATAGCATTGCGTGAGGACACGACAATAGTTTAGTATGGGGGATTTTGGTATGTGCTTAATTATACATACCTTTAACCTATAAAAACGAGCCTAAATATCAAAAAACGGACATAAAATGCCAAATATATGTTTGTTTTGCTAATTATGATGTGCAGGTAATGAATATTCACTAAAGGACAAAAACGAAGCCAAAATTGACAAAACCGAGCACGGGAATGGAAAGAGCGTGAAAGATCGAAGCCAAAGACATGTGCATCTTAAATGAGCCAACCCACATCCATTTAATGGGCCGGGCCAGCCCAATAAGCCTTAATCTATAAGTCTTATAAATTAAAAAGTCCAAGTCCAATTAAATCCTAACCCGGCCCAAATATAAGCCCAACATAAGCCTTAACCATACACCCTTTAAACCCTTTTACACCATTGGTCCCTGGGGTTTACACCGTTAGTTCTTGGGGACTAACGTAGTTAGTCCCTAACCATTAACCCCGTTACTTTTTCCTAACCCGTTATGCCAAACAAACAAATATAAACAAATTCCCCATTTGCCCGCCAAATCCATCTGTCACTGTTCACCCGTCGTTTTCCCTCTTTTTCTCTGCAACTAGACAAAAAACAATCACACCCACTTAACCTATTCCCCCCAGCAAGAAGACAATTCCACCTTGGCAATCCCATGAGGTTTGATTAGACGAACTCAATCAAGGGCTATGATAAAGCTTAAAGAAACACAAATGAAGAATCAAGGGTTCCGATTTATGGCATGGAGAGCATTCACACAAGAAACACACTTTAAAGGACCAAGACTTGTCAAATGGCTATATAAGTGTGTGTGTTTTCACACAGTAGATATCTAGTCTTAAGTAGTAATTTAGAATAGCTTTTTATTGTATTTTCAGCTTATCTTAAGATGTAATTTAGGAGTAGTGTAATCTAGTTTAATAGCTTAAATTTATTGCTTATTTATAGCTTATTGTAGTTTTTAAAAGCCTTGTACTCTTTTTAAGTTATTTTTGTGTGAAGAAGTCCTTTCGATAGCTATCAATAAGCTTTTGAACTTGTTATACTCAGATAAGCTTATACAATAGCTTTGTGAGTTTTTTATGTGTCATTGGAATCAAGAAAAAATCTGGATTTTAAGCTTTTATGAATGATAGCTAGCCATGGAATGAGCTTATGAGTTGTGTGTCAGAAGCTTATTGAAATGAGGTTGGTCCCTAGTGAGCTTTTTGAAGGAATTTCTTTTTTAAGTCCTTGTTTTAGCAAAGGAGAAATAAAGTTAGCTTTACATTTTCCATTTTGCTTCTTTTTATGTCATACTTGCTTATTACTGCTTAGTGGTTGCTTTATTTCAGTGTATTATTGATTATTCTAGCTTAATCTGTGTCTTTAAAATGGCTTTTCTTGTTTGGTTATTAGCGATAAAGTCATTTGAGAGTTGATTTTTTTTTTTTATAAATGCATTGTATGCCTGTGAAAAACTGCTTATTATGCAATCTGCTATATTCTAGTGCTTTATTTCCCTGTTCTTATTGCTTATTTGTCCTTATTTATCATGTTTTGTTCAGCTGTTTCAAAAAAATCTATGTTTTTGTAAGGTTGTTTTTGTTGTTTAAAAAATATTGCTCAAGTGTTTAAATGGGTTGGTTGGGTTAAGCACCATATAACATTTATTGTTGTAGGTGCTTAGGTAGTTTTTGGTAATTAAGCCAAGTTTATTAAGTTCTATTTAGGTCTTCTAGTCTATTTTAATAAGTTTTTATGGTCTAACTTTTAGTTTTAAGGTTCTGCCTTCTAAATTTTAGAACTGTGGTATTCTTGTTTAGATTTCAGCTTATTTGAGTTGATTTTGAATTGAGGCTTGTTGTTGTCATTTTCATGCTTGTTTTAGCCTAATAATGCAGTAGAATGTAGGTAGATAAAGTTTGCATTTGCCAATTTAAGTTTATGTCAATTTCTGTCCTAGTTTTCAAGTTCTTGTTCAAAGTTAAAAGTTCTATTTTCAATAGCAAATTTAGATGAGTTTTAGTTTGATTTGAGGTCTGATTTTGTTAGTATAAGCTATTTAGATAACAAGCTTCATCTGTTTTTACCTTTTAAGTTTTCACATCAGCTTATTCTTGCTTAAAATAGGGCTGCATTTTGCTATTTTTCAAACATAAAAAAAATGGGGTCTAGTAGTTAAACTGTCATATTTCAATTACCTTTTTCTAGCCTATTTCTAAACCAATTTCTTTAACTTTTGTTTTTATGTTTTCTTTTGATGCTAAACTTAATTTGTTTTTAATCCATACTTATTTCCAAATGCTTATTGTGTCTTAATTCTAGCTTAACTTTGGTTATTTTTCTTTAAAACTGCTTGTTTAAGTCTTATTTTCAATTCAGTTTTTATGAGCTTTTAAGCTCATTTTGTTTGTTAAAACCTCTTCACAAGTGCTTAATAGGTTTAGGTCTTAGTTTATTTTAGCTTATTTTCTTTTCTTTTAGCTTTTTGTGTCTTAAAAAGCTAAACAGTTTAGCTAAAAGTCACTTAGCTTAAAACCAAGTCTGTCACTTCTCTTTGGCTTATTTGATCTTTCTGCTTATCATGAGTGCTTATTTTGGTGTTTTCTAGCTTATTAGCATTGTCATAAGCTGTTAGAGGCTTATTTAGTTTTAGGTTAGCTTATTTAAGCCTTTTATACAAAAACAGTTTCAAAAATCTAAGTTTTAAAGCCTAAGTGAATCTGCTTATTGAATCTGCCTGTTTCAGGCTTATTAGAGCTTTTTAGAAAAACTTCCTTTTTAAAAAAAATGCTTATTTCCAGCTTATGTTTAAGTGTGTAAAATTTTTTTTGCAAATAAAAATGGAAGGAGTAAGGCCGTATAGGGAGGACTCGAACTCGAGACCTCTACCTTAACTGCCTCACCCCTTACCATTGCGCCTTTGGGTCTTTTCTGTTAGATCCTTGGGCGCTTTGGTACTTAAGGGTGTTTGGCAGGAAAGTCTTATAAGCCCTTTAGGCTTATTTCCAGCTTATTTGTATAAGCTGGTGGTCCAAGTTCATTTTTCTTAGGATCCTCCTAACCTCAGTTATTTTTCATAATTCTTCTGATTTTTTATAAATTAGTTTAGTATTTTTTTATAATTTATTTTCATTAAAAGTTTAAAAAATTCATAAAAAATAAAATAATTATCAGAAAAATATAAATCTTTTTTTTAAAATTTTCTTTTTTAGTATAGTATCTAGGAAAAATAAAAGTGTTTTCGTAGGGTCATTTTTTTTCAAAAGTTCATTTTCTAAAGAACGAGATTCGTTCCCGTTTTTGTTTTGACTCGTTTTTGGTCTTAACTAACTCCGTTTTCGATCTAGTTTTTTTTAAACTTCGTTTTTAGTCACTTAGAACCCATTTAAAGTGAAAAATAAATTTTAGGATTAAAATTGAATAATTTAGGTTTTTAACACTCGCGTTTTTACATTTTCGTCTACGTTTTTAGATTTAAATCATTCTAGCTTTCGTTTTTAAGTTTTATTTAATCGTTTTTGCATATTTAACTCGTAGAAATAGAAAACCAATCATAATCTTGTAATATTCAAACATCGATTATCAATTCGTTATTCGATTTTCAATTGCACACCTCGTTGGGACATAACGACCCGGGAATCATACTTCCGGTTACATATATATTTTATTTTGTGAATTCTCAACCAATCCTTGGCTAAAGGTAATTGGTTGAGAGTTTGCTTATATATTTTATATATACTATTGACGAATCAATTTTTGGCGCCGCTGCCGGGGAGGCTGTGAAACGATTATCGTGACATTTGACGATCTGTGTTTGAATTTGTGAATATTTCTTTTATTTTCATAAAAATATAAAAAAAATACAAAAATATTTTTCATATCTTTTTAGTATATATTTATAAAACAAGAAAAAACCAAAAATAT
>BQNB010072822.1:0-32310 GCA_026074375.1 Tanacetum coccineum
CTTCATATAATACAAGGAACCAAGCCACTATTCAAGATGGTAGGGTAACAGTACAAAATGTACAAGGACGACAGACTCGGGGTTATGCGGGTAATGTTGTAAGGAGTAATGCTACTGGAACAAGGGTTATTCAAAATAGGGGAAATGCTACTGCAAATCAATCAAATGTCATTCGATGCTACAACTACAGAGTTGAAGGTCATATTGCAAGGCAGTGTACTCAACCGTAGAGGTCACATAATTTAGAATGGTTTAAGGAAAAGATGTTGCTAGCACAAGCTCAGGAAGCGGGAGTTGCTTTGGATGAAGAACAACATGCATTTTTGGAAGATACAGGGGAAAGAGTTTATTCAGGTCCAGATGCTCAAGCAGTGACAACTACTACTATCTTCTAAACTGATGATCTTGATGCATTCGATTCTTACTGTGATGAAGCACCAACAACAAGTGCAGTGTTCATGGCAAATCTCTCTACTTATGATTCAGATGTTCTCTCTGAGGTACAAAATTATGACACTTATCAAGATAATAATGTGATTGATCAAAGTGTTCAAGAGACGCAGTATTATGAATAACCCGTTTTCGTTAACAATTCAAATATTGAGATTACAAGTGACAGCAATGTTATTTCATATGATCAATATCTGAAAGAGAACGAAAATGAAATTGTTAAAAGTACTACATCTCCTGAACAACATGATGCTATGATAATGTCTGTAATTGATGAAATGTCTAGCCAAGTAGCTAAATGCAATGCGGCTAATAAGAAGAATAAGATTAAGAATGAATCATTAACCATTGAGCTTAAACGATACAAAGAAATGGTTAAATTTTTTGATGAAAGACAGAAATTTGAGTTAACAGACAAGGAAAAACACATTGATTCTTAAATGCGAGGTATCATCGTTGATCGTAATACAAAGTTTGATGCTTTTCAAAAAGAAATTCAAACATTAAAGTTGCAACTTTTTTGCAAATATTAAAAGTAACAAGATTTTGAACACACAAATGAACGTTTTGAAAAAAAAACTATTCTGAAAAACAAGATAAATACATTGAAGAAATCATGGATTTAGAAAAAGAAAAAAAGAAAGCTCTTGACAACATTTTCTACAAAACGGGTCAAACTATTCAAACGATGCATATGTTAACAAAACCTTAAGTTTTTTATGATAACACTCACAAAACAACTCTTGGGTATCAAAACCATTTGTATCTGTGTAAAGCTCAATGAATACAACCTGTGATGTACAATGGTAATGCCTTAGTTGATACATGATGCAATTTATGTTCTTGATACTGAAGAGACTTAAAAGTTGGCTGAAGAGAGTAGATGAAGATCTCGGTTTGCTTATTTGCTCATTTAATTTCTTCGCATGTTAGCTTATTTAAATAAGTTGTTTCGTTAGCTTATTTTCTTTGCTTATTCTGATCTTGAGTTATTAGAAGTTCATATTTTCTAGTTTAATAAGCTTCTAATTAGCTTATTGCATTTCATTTGAGCTTATATTATCTAGACAAATTCTCATTAGCTTATTTGCTTATTCATTTTAAGATTTGAGGAGGTTAAATGCTTTTAGCTCATTTAAAATTATTGTTGCTGTTTTAGTTTTTGTTCTAGCTTTGTTCGAATAATCACGTTTATATTCGGTAAGATTTTAAAGTGATTTTCGAAAGTTGTTTGATACTTCGTTTTAGCTTATTCAATTTAGCTTAATCGGACCTTATCTTATAGCTAACATGGTACATTTCTTGGTTACTGTTTGAGAAGTTAAATTCAATTAGTAGAAAATCAATTTTGTCACATTCCAATCATTTGTTACGTTTTTCTGTTTTACAAAGATATCGGCCCAAAGATAGGCCCAGTTTGATTTCCACTGTGTTAGGCCGTGTAGTATGAATTATAGTAATACACATAATAAAAGTAAAACGCCGTCGTTTTTGAAGCGTTGGAACAGTAATATGAACAGTACCCGGCCCACTGGGCTCGGGTACTGTTCATCAGAAAAAAAAAAAAAAAAAAAATTTATAATCCCGCTCTCTTTCTTTGGCCAAAAATAAGAAAAAAAATTTACGGGACGTATTCTCAATTTTAACTAATTCAACATCGCTTTCTATCGGACCTGAGCCACAAAAAAAAAAACGCGCGATTGTCATTTAATATAAGAACAAAACAAACTATTAAACATGAGACCGAAAAAATAAAAAAAAAAAAAAAAAAAAAACTTTATAATCCCGCTCTCTTTCTTTGGCCAAAAATAAGAAAAAAAAATTTACGGGACGTACTCTCATTTTTAACTATTACGTACTTTCAATCGCCTGGCAAAAAAAACGTTGAGCGCGTAGTCATTAATATAGAACAAAACAAACAATTAAACCCATGAGACTAATTGACAAGACACCAAAAAAGAATAAAATCCCGCACAAAATAATATGAAAAAAAAAATTGCTCAACACAAAATAAGAAATTTTTTACAAAAGTACTGATTTACTCAGATAAAAAAATACCCGCAACATTAGGCCCAACATATTTGCCCATATAAAAAAAACAAACTAAAACTGGGCTCGGTTATTGTTCATCGGCCCAAAAAAAACTGTATAATCCCTCTCCCATTCTTTGGCCAAAAATAAGAAAGAAAAAAAATTACGGGACGTACTCTCATTTTAACTAACGCAACTTAGGCTCGGTTTACTGTTCAATTCATATATTGATGAAACGGGCCCAAAAAAAAAAACTTTATAATCCCGCTCCCCTTCTTTGACCAAAAATAAGAAAAAAAAATTTACGGGACGTACTCTCATTTTTAACTATTTACGGGCTCGGGTACTATTCATCGGCCCAAAAAAAAAAAAAAAAAACTTTATTATCCCGCTCTCCTTCTTTGGCCAAAAATAAGAAAAAAAAAATTTACGGGACGTACTCTCATTTTTAACTATTTACGGCTTTCTATCGTCTTGGGCCAAAAAAAAAAACGCGCGATTGTCATTTAATATAAGAACAAAACAAACTATTAAACATGAGACCGAAAAAATAAACTCGCACAAAATAATATGAAAAAAAAAAAATTGCTCAACACAAAATAAGAAATTTTTTACAAAAGTACTGATTTACTCATATAAAAAAATACCCGCAACATTAGGCCCAACATATTTGCCCATATAAAAAAACAAACTAAAACTGGGCTCGGTTATTGTTCGTCGGCCCAAAAAAAAAAAACTGTATAATCCCTCTCCTATTCTTTGGCCAAAAATAAGAAAGAAAAAAAATTTACGGGACGTACTCTCATTTTTAACTACGCACTAGGCTCGGTTTACAGTTCATATCGCCCAAAAAAAAAAAAACTTTATAATCCCGCTCCCCTTCTTTGACAAAAAATAAGAAAAAAAAAATTTACGAGACGTACTCTCATTTTTAACTATTTACGTCTTTCTATCGGCCTGGGCCAAAAAAAAAAAACGCGCGATTTCCTTTTAATAGAAGAAACAAAACAAACCTATTAAATATGAGACTGAAAAGAAAATAAAAGCCGAAAAAAAAAATTATGCCTCCACAACAACACGACGAAAAATTAACGCCCTCAGCAAACGCGCGGTAATCTTGCTTGTTTAATCTATAGCTTAAACAAAGTAAAAACTAAGAACAACGTCCGTTTCACTCCTCGTCCCAAACCCACGATCATAGTCCTAATGTGCCCAGCCTTTGTTAGCTTAACCACGCTTCCTAATCTAGCCAAGAAAATTACCTGAGTGTCCAACACGCATGCATTTATCATCAACAAATTACATAAACAACAACATTCTCAAGATCCCAACAACAATCCCTAAACCCACCGTCACGCATTTTCGCAACTCCACCTCCATCTCCAAACATCAAAAGTCGAATGAAATTAAAAACATAAACGATCTCAGGCTATGATTTTCGTGTTGTGCAATTAATTTCAATACCTTTATACAAACACGAATCCAAACCTCATCATCGATCTGCCAAGGTAAAAACCTATTCAATATTCGAAATCAAGAATGACTAATAACAATTATGTTATAATCATTCTATGCTTCGTTGGAAAACACAAGAACTTAAACAAAACCTACCCGCGACCTTATTCATAAGATCTTGAAGACACTTTATGCTTCGAGTTCAAGAGAAAGTCGAAAAACAAAGGTCTGATGGTGTGCTTGCTTTGTACTTTATTGGTGTGGGTTAAAGAAAAAGTTAATGAAAGGTTTGAGATTCATTTGAGATTAGCAAAGATGAGACGCGTGTTCATCTTTATTTGGGAAATAAGATAGATCTGAGTTTGGATGTTGATGCGTTGTTTTTGGAGAGATAAGGGGGAGCTATATGTGACTGCCTGTGTATTATGTTGACATAAATTAGGGTAACGAATATTGAACATTGAAGTGCTTATAACATTTTACAAAAAAATGTTATGACCTTTGTGTAAGTAATATACATATTGTTTTGTTGTTTTTTTTAAATAAAAAAACACTTTAAAAAAACGGCGATGTCAGCCCCGTTGCAACGCACAGGCACATTTCTACTCAATATTTGTTCAAAATCAAATCGAAAAAAATTATGCCCCGTCTTGGGCCGGCCCCCCTTTTTACTTAGTCAATATTTATGGCGCGAGGATAATAACGTGAAACATACAAGTAGGCAATGTAAAAAAAAGGTCAAATACAAGTCTGCCTCATTGCAATGAGCGGGCACATTTCCATTCAATATTCGTTCAAAATCAATTTAATTTTTTTTCCCGCCACAACGTGCGGGCTATTTTGCTTGATAAAAAAATCATAACCTAAAAAAAATTATTTGTCGACATCAATTAAAAAAACCCGCCCCGCACTAACGAAAACACACCCACTCCGCAGCAACGCGCGGCTACTTCTGCTTGTTTGATATAAGAAATTTACAAGTGGATTGTTAAATGTTTTATGGTTAACAATTGTGTTGTTTTCTTATTTGGTACGGTACAGGTCTACTCATGAGGCGCGGAGCTTACGGGTTTAATAAGCTAGATAGAGTTTGAATATTTTCTTTAGCTTATTAAATCGGGTGGTTTTTGTTTATTTGCAGCTCTCCAATTCGGTTCTATTTTCTATCCTTTTTCAATTAATTAGTGTAGCTTTATTATAAAATGTTTTGTTTTGCTTATTTGATCATTATGAGTAGCGAGTAGTTTAATTTGTGTTTGCTAAGTGATTAGTGATTTGGAATTTAAGTGCGGTTTTAAAAAAAAAGATTAAAAAATTAAATTTTCCAATTTACATACCGTCATTTACTTTTAATGCAATTTAAATACTTGTCATTTATTTTAAAGAGCTTTTTACTTTACTTGTCATTTAATTTCTTAAAACTTGTTTTCTAAGGATTTTTATTTGTTAAACCTAAGCCCGTACTTAATGAACATTTCACGTCACTTAGCAAGCATTTTCCATTTTATATAATTTTTAGTTTTTATTAATCGTTTAATGCTTTTCTTGTTTAATTGTTTTTATTGCTTTGCTAGTTTATATGCTTTTATTTACTTTATCATTATGTCGAGTAGGATTTAATAAACAAAATCAAAATCTTTTTAACCATTCGAAACGCGCAATCACGAACTTAACCGATTTTCAATTCACACTTCGTCGAGGGAAAACGACCCGGGAGGTTTTTGAGACAACTTTTGTTAGAAGTTCGTTTCTAGAACCCGACGGAAAATACTATCTATACTATTATTGATTATCTTCCTTATTATTACGTATTTATATTATATATATATATATATATATATATATATATATATATATATATCTTATGTATTAAAAAGGGTGGATCAATGAACACTATTAGGATGATAATGTGACCACTTTAAGTTAATACAATGTTTGTGAATCACCTTCAGCCGGAATGGAGTAAGTTTGTTAGAGATGTGAAGTTAGCAATTGATATGCACAACTCAAACTTTGATCAGATGTACGCATATCTAATGCAACATGAGGCCCATGTTAATGAAGTTCGAATGATGAGACAAAGATTTCCAGATCCTCTTGCTTTGGTTGCTAACACATATAACTAACCTCCAGTCCACACCAGTCATCCATCTCAGTACAATCCACAGTCTTCAGTAATTCCTCAACAACAACAATCCTTTACACCTCTTCAGCAACAGCAATTCTACTCACCTCCTTTTCATCAAGAAACATATCAAGCACCAGTTGTTCATCAACAAGCATATGAAGCACCTGTTGTTCATCATCAATCACCTATAGTATTTTCACAACTTGATTTAGATCTTGTACCAAAATTTCTTCCAACTGATGATCCTATTGAAAGTCTCAACAAAGCCATGGCATTCTTAAGTACCGCCAATACTTTACGACATGCACAGACTAAAAATCAACTTAGGACTTCGTATAATACAAGGAACCAAGCCACTATTCAAGATGGTAGGGTAACAACAAAATGTGCAAGGACGACAAACTCGGGGTTATGCGAGTAATGTTGTAAGGAGTAATGCTACTGGAACAAGGATTATTCAGAATAGGGGAAATGCTACTGCAAATCAATCAAATGTCATTTGATGCTACAACTACAAAGGTGAAGGTCATATTGCAAGGCAGTGTACTCAACCGTAGAGGACACATAATTTAGAATGGTTTAAGGAAAAATGTTGCTAGCACAAGCTCAGGAAGCAGAAGTTGCTTTGGATGAAGAACAACATGAATTTTTAGCAGATACAAGGGAAAGAGTTGATTCAGGTCCAGATGCTCAAGCACTGACAACTACTACTATCTTCTAAACAGATGATCTTGATGCATTCGATTCTTACTGTGATGAAGCACCAACAACAAGTGCAGTGTTCATGGCAAATCTCTCTACTTATGATTCAGATGTTCTCTCTGAGGTATAAAATTACGACACTTATCAAGATAATAATGTGATTGATTAAAGTGTTCAAGAGACGCAGTATTATGAATAATCCGTTCTCGTTAACAATTCAAATATTAAGATTACAAGTGACAGCAATGTTATTTCATATGATCGATATCTGAAAGAGAACGAAAATGAAATTGTTAAAAGTACTACATCTCCTGAACAACATGATGCTATGATAATGTTTGTAATTGATGAAATGTCTAGCCAAGTAGCTAAATGCAATGCGGCTAATATGAAGAATAAGATTAAGAATGAATCATTAACCATTGAGCTTAAACGATACAAAGAAATGGTCAAATTTTTTGATGAAAGACAGAAATTTGAGTTAACAGACAAGGAAAAACACATTGATTCTTAAATGCGAGGTATCATCGTTGATCGTAATGCAAAGTTTGATGCTTTTCAAAAAGAAATTCAAACATTAAAGTTGCAACTTTTTTGCAAATATTAAAAGTAACAAGATTTCGAACACACAAATGAACGTTTTGAAAAAAAAAACTATTCTGAAAAACAAGATAAATACATTGAAGAAATCATGGATTTAGAAAAAGAAAAAAAAAAGCTCTTGACAACATTTTTTACAAAACGGGTCAAACTGTTCAAACGATGCATATGTTAACAAAACCTTAAGTTTTTTATGATAACACTCACAAAACAACTCTTGGGTATCAAAACCATTTGTATCTGTGTAAAGCTCAATGAATACAACCTGTGATGTACAGTGGTAATGCCTTAGTTGATACATGATGCAATTTATGTGCTTGATACTGAAGAGACTTAAAAGTTGGCTGAAGAGAGTAGATAAAAAAATAAATGCAAAACAAAATGATCAGATAATGAAAGAGAAAAAAGTGGACATTACTCCCATTGACTATGCATCATTGAATAAATTATATGAATATTTTGTACCACAAAAACAGCTTTCTGCGGAACAAGCCTTCTGGTTACCAAGTTTTAAAATAGTTTTTGAAAAACCATCGCTTCAACTAGAACATGTTCAAAATGATCTTTCTCGAGAACTTCCATCAATTAGTATAGTCAAACAAAGTTTTTTGAAAATGAGTAGTCATCTTGACAACTTTGACAAGGTAATAAAAGTTGGAACCAAAGTAACTAGACATTATAAAGGTACTTGGGGGTTTGAACATATTAGAGGAGCTTTTGAAAAAGACATAATTCCATATGTTAAATCTTTAAGAGAATATTTCGAAACTTTTGACAAAGGTCTCTTTAAAGAAATTAACGAAATGAAAGCGGTTTTTAACCAAATAGAAACCGTGGTTGATCAATAATCTATGGATAGAAAGTATTTTTAGATTGAAAAGAAAGAACTTTTAATCTAAAATTAACGTCTTTTGGAGCAAATAATGTCTCAAGATATTATGTGTACGACAATGCATGCTGATTTGGAAAATGAATGTGTTTTGCCTGCTAATGATGATATTGTTTAATATGCTGATTTGGAAAAGAGTTATGTAGAGGAATACACAAAGTGTTTGAAACTTGAGGCTGAGCTTTCAAAAAAGAAAGATATGGTTGAAAAGGATGTCTATAATGGACTTTCAAACAGATGTTCAAGACTTGAAAAATATTGTATTTCTCTTGAAATTAAAGTACAACAAAGTAAAGAAAGTTTTCAAATGACAGACCATGTTGTTAACCTTAAAATATGTTGACTTATACATAATTACATTAGTTATCATTAGACAAGACTCGCGGGGACTAGAATTGTTAAGTTATAATAGTTTCCCTTGTCTTGACCTATAAATACCCCCTCCATACTTCCATGGAGGGGTGAGGATTCATTTTGTATCTCACTAGTGTGTGTCTTTCTCTCTCTAGAAAACACACATCTTTCCTTTTCTCTCTCTAAATAATAAAATGGCTAAGTTCTTGTTTAATCCTCCCCGACCTCAGGATCGAGTTTAGCTAGTGTTTCTTATTACTTACAATTGGCATCAGAGCTAACCAGGGGTGTATTGTATTCGTGTTTGTTTATTTCGTGGCTTTTAAGCTTATTTATAGCTTATTACAACTTATTTTCATAGCTTATTTGTCCATAAAAAGCCATGCTTAGAATCTTTGTTGTTGTATGTTTGTGTCTAGGTTTGTCATGTTTAGGATTATCAGTTGGTTGAAGTTTATTTTCAGTTTATTTCAAGCTTATTTAGTCCTTATTTGGGTCTGTTTCATGTTCTGCTTACTTCGTCCTGTTTCTGGTTTTGCTTATTTCAAGACTGTCAGCCTGTTTTTCAGCTTATTTAAGCTTATTCAAAGCTTACTGGTTATGGCTTATTTTTGAGTCTGTTATGTTTCTATAAACTGCTTATTTTTTTAAGCTTATCATTTCTCAGCTTATTTGGATAAAAATGGAAACGCATATCCATGTAGCTTGCAACGACAATGTTTTGTGGTTTTTGCAAAAAGACAAAAGGACGATTTTGTTTGTTTGGCAAATAGACAAAAACGTACAAGCACAACCGGATTGGCAATTTTTCGACAACCGAACTCCAGTTAGCCTTAAGGAACCGAACTCGCAGTTAGCCTTAAGGAACCGAACTCGCAGTTTCCTTAAGCCACCATATTCGCAGGAACCGGATTAGCAACCTACCAAACCCAACCGAGTCAACTCGGTATTTACCGAGTTGACCCGGTCAACTCACTGAGTCTTGGTCAACAGAAATGTAGAAAGAAGAATACAGACTCAATAGATTCGTGACTATAAACAACAACGACAGCCTCAACACCAATTACATATAATCACCAACAAATCCAACTATATCCTAAACTCATCGTCACAGCCTCATAACAACACCAAATCAAATCCAAAACTATACCTACATCTCTTCGTCATAATATATCCACAACATCCACTCCATCTCCAAACTTCAACAAGACTCAAAATACAAAAACAATTCAAGATCTCAGGTTTATGTTTCGTGGTTCTTACATAATTTAAAAGACCTTTAAAGATCAAAAACCACGAAAGCAGAATCATCATAGATCCATGTTGGGCTAAACCCATTTGATATACGACATTAAAGACAAGTCTTATAACAAATCTGTTATTTACTCATCTTTGTGTCGATTGGAACTCAAAGAAAGACCTACCCGAAACCCCATTTAAGGATCTTGAAGACATGATGAAGCCTTGGTGTTCTTCTGATTATATGAACGGATATTGATTTGATATGGGTTTTTGGTTTGATTATAATTATACGAGATGGAAGAGATTGAAGATATAACTGAGTTTTTTTATGACTGCTAACATTTTTTTCTGGGAGATGAGTGATGGGGGCGATGATTATAATTAGGGTTAGGGTTATTAATGTGTGAGAAGAATTAGGGGAATGGGGGTGTTATATACCCTAACTATAAAAGGTTTTGATGGACCAGGTCTCCACAAAAAGAATTTTGGGCCGAGGTTATTGATCATGGGCTGGAATTTTTTATATAACCAAAAATTAGGCTTAGATAGTGAGTATTGGAATTGGACCGGCTATTTTACAAATAAAAGAGCCAAGTATGATGGCATTTACATGGGCTAAATTTGTTAAATGTTGGATTGGTTGTATATTGATTGGGCTGGAATCGGTTTTTTTTAATCTAAAATTTATTAGTTTTAAGCTAATAATTTTTTTTTGGATTAAGTCGGGTACAACAACGCTATCAAGACAAGTTTGACTAGACAATATTGATTCGTTAACGACAATTCAAAACAATATTTTTCCTAGTTCAACAACATTAAACACGAACAACAACACAACAAACACGATACATAACACTAAAACGATCCGAATAAGATTCACTAAATCGACAAACGGCTAAAGATTCGGATTACAATGACAAGTGATCACAAAGTTGATTTGGTATCCCTTATTTGAGATTGAAGTGGGTTTCATGAAGGCGTCTACTTATTTCATCATCGAGACTTCCTTCTATTTTCTACCCCTTTTCTTTAAACCCAATCTATCGATTGATGACTTTCTTGAACGTATACAGCCTATGATTAAGACTTGGATTATCTAGTTATTTTTAGATGTAAGGAGTTACATTGTAGTGCTCACGGGTTATAGCTATCACTTAAAGGAGTTACATTGTAGTACTCAGCGTCACACGCAGATGTCGATGTGGATAATTTCAAGAGGTGGTGTACTTCTTATACTTTTAAGACTTGGGTATAGAGTACTTATAGATTTAATCTTGCACCATTCTTTAATCAACAATAGTGCAAGATTAAGTAATAAATTTGGGGGATTCTACTTCATTTTCAAGTTTGGTATATCGGGTTTCCTTCACCAAGTGGTCACAACAATAGCCGACAGAATACGAGGTTGGTAAGTTAGCCAGAGAGTTTAAAGGTTGAGATGTAATCAGCAATTCTCACGGGATATTAGTATCCCATTCCAAGACAATGGTACTTCACAGTCTAAGCAAAATTCTCAAAGTTCTTCAACGACATTCATATATAAGACTCTTATTATACTAAGTTTTCTTGATTCTTGCTTCATCTCCTTCTATGGTTTCTGAAGTCAAGAGGGCAATGCTTCATTTGGATTTCAAGATTTGTGCTAAATACAAAAACTTCTCGAGTATATGGACGTACACGACAATGATGCTTTTGAGAGTTCACAACCATCATGGGGGAAAATGTGTACATCTGAGACTTAGTTGACTTTGATGTTACCATGTGAACTTCCAGGGGGAAGTAGTGTAGAATACTATAGTTTATTAGATATCATAACACAAGCTATGGATTAAGGGTTCGCAAATTTCTAGAGAGAGAAAATAGGAGTTCTAGTGAGAGAAAATCACTTAGTGTATGTTTGTGATAAAATGAACAACCAACCCCTTCCCATGGATGGAAAGGGGTATTTGTACAAGTGTTTTGGTGCCCCTAAGTGGGCCATGGAATGGGCTAACAAGTGGGTAAAGACCCAGCCTAACACCATAAGTCGTACGTTAACTAAACGATTAATACTAAGACTACGAGCTAACCTATGCCAGATATAACACGGGGTGACCGAGTCTTTTACATGGATTTTCCTAATCCTAACAATCTCCCCCTAAGGGAGGTCACCCCAGAAAATACAAATTGAATCCTAGCATTATATTTGAATTAATCTTTGATTCTGGCTTGTAGTCTTTTGATTCTTCAACATATGTCTTTGTACATCAAGTAGTGATCTTTGAGCTTTGTTCCTTAGACTTGAGTGATCTTTGAGCTTTCTTTGAGAGCATCATCTGTAGTAAATCTCTTAATCATCCTTGTAGTAGAGTATTGCCTTCATGTGATGTTGTGACCTTCGGACCCGCATGCTCACACTTTTCTTGATCATGATATTACTTCTCAGAGTTGCGGAAGCTGTGTTGTATGTCTTTCAGTTGTCATGATGTCATTAATTAGAAACATTAAGTGTGAGCATGGGGTTGTGAATTGACTCCACTGGAACGAGGTATCTCCATCTCCATCTTTATTTGACCCTGAAATAAAACAGTTAACAATAAAGCTTGTGGGCGAACATGGCTTTGTCATTCGCCCGAGTCTGGTTGGAGTAACCTCCGGATCCGTGAGGACCGACCTGTGATCAGGTAGATTCATCTTAAGATGAATCTCCTTGACAGGATTTCCAGTATAAGTATCAGATCATCAGATGTGCAGCCCATCAGAATCACCATACTTGCCTGTTCTCTTTATCGGAACGTCTCAAAGCAGACAACACAATAAGAGTGAATCGGTTAGTTACTGTCTTACCGATTAAAAGATAAAAATTGATTTGAAAATCAATCGACGTGTTACTTGAGAAAGTATTTTTGTGACACATCGATAGTGTTTTATAGCACAAAATCAAATTTCATCAGAAACACATTTGTTTTGAAAGATATACACAGTCAATGTGCTCGAAAATCAGTTGTTAAGCACATCGAAAGGTTTTCAAAAACTATTCGTCAATTCACTGCCTGGAACAAGTTTGATTCATAAAGAATCGCACCATCGTTGCTTTCCATTTGTCACAAGTTTAATCCATAGTGGATCTCACATGTCACCTACCAAGAGCTTGTTTGATGTTGGCTCTAGAAGGATTTCCATCTTCATTGTGAGTACTTTCGTATCACTCGGATGTTCTGGCAATACCACGAGGATAATGCGTAGGACTCTTAAGATCTTACTTGTTATCACAATGTGTGATGAACAAGCATAGTTTGTATTAGTGTCCTAACGAGATTTATGGATGATCTCATGGCTCTAGACTCAATAGTGCATTTTTGGTTTTTAGTAGTCGGAGGCTGGAGCAGACTGCCACCTTTTCAATATCGTCTAACTCGGAGTGAGAGAGACGATAGAAATGTATTGATCTCCGTGAGAAATGAAACAAGAATCCTTTGAGGGATCTTGAGTGGCTAGGGAGGGTTGTGCAGCGTATCACTGGGTCCATGATACTTGTCTTCAATGTCAATCATCAACCAAGTAATTCTGACAGCATATGTATTGACCCGCTTTCTGCCTAATGTTAAAGGAGGGCTGCTTTCTTTTCACCCTTTATCTTAACATTTCTTTTTCATTCTTCAACCCCTTCAGTGCTTACCGAGACTTCATTACTGGTACCTTGTTGGGTATGTTCCAGTACTAGCTCCATCTTAGTCCGCACTATTCCCTTATTCTCACATTACTCCTTTTGTAATCATACCTAAGGACTTCTACACTAACTAGTGGATTATCCCTGGGTAGATCCCTCCGGCTCTGGCGAGATCGTGGGATCGAGTACCTAACTTTACCATCCTTATAACTCTGATAAAGTAATTACAGGGTTGGTCTTTGGTATTTCCACAATAGCCATCGTACACCATTCGCTCCCCCTTAATATGTGCATCGATATTCGAAAAGGTTTGGCACATATGGGAGAGCCTACACTTGAGTTTAAAAGATCACATTTTTTTATTAGATTTTTATATTTAAATCACATTCTCTCCCCCGATAAAAAATGTCAAACCCGTTAAGATTTAGGATCTAAATTGATTTAAATGAGTTAGAAAATTTAGGAGAAATGTGGTCTGATTAAATGTTTATTGATAGAGGAACAGCTCCCCCTCAATAAGTGAGGGTCTGTTAGAGTCACCTTACAAATCACTACTAAGAATGTACAATATGAACAATATATATTACAATTACACCACACACGACTTACTAAAAGATACAGAGAAGATGTGATCATTCGGTTCTCTGAAGAAGTTTGTAGTCTTCTTCTCGTATGCGTTCACCAACAAAGCTTTCCAAGTTCCAGAAGATTCGCCTGAGCTTTAGCCTCTTCTGAATAGCAAACATAAACTGCTTGCTCTTGATCACATCATTCTTGGTCCAGAACCTGGTATTCAACCCCGGATTGACCTTGTTAACCTTGAATTCCTTTACTCGATAGTCCAATGCTTCATCTATCTGTTGTAGAGTTTTGTCACTGAACTTATAGATTTCATTGAATTGCATGATCATTTGCATCCCATATCTGTCTCCGAACACCACGGCTCTTGAGGAGTCAAGAATCTTGTAGTCGTGCATGAACTCAAGACCTGTGGCTTCCCAGCGAGGTTTGGTGAGGTTCAGCTGAGTCTGGTAACTCTCTATGCCGAGCTAGAAGTCTTCTACCCGTTTTTTGATAACCAAATTCCTTATCCATAAGTTGATGGCAGTACAGAGAATCCTCTTGTCTTTGGGCGATAGGTGGTTCAAGTGACCTTGAAGATTTAGCAAGTACAAGTCTTCAAAGTCACTCGGGTACAGATCTTTGAAGTCGCTTTTAGCAATAGTATATTCCTGATTATCTGCTCTTTGAAGAACTATCTTTTTCAGGTAATCATACCCATAAAGGGAAAAGACCTTAATTCTAATGACACTTAGGATTCTCATGTGAGTCCTGACAATAGCTCTTCGGTTGGTATCAGCTAAGTGTCGGTCGATGTAGAATTGCTGTCTCTTAAACCACCAGTAAGAGATACCATATGATGCTGAGATGTCATACATATACTCTTCTTCAGCCCACATCTGATCAGGTACCATCTGTTCTAGCCCGGCATCAAGATAAGAAGCAGCTTTCATCTTTGTGATTGACACCGCAAGTCTATCACCCTTGTGGCCGAATCGTAGATACTCCAAGTCTTTGTTGAAGAAGAATTCAGTCTGAATCGTGACTTGACCTGGAGGACCACCCAATGGGAGTGGTCTGCTGATATTATACCTGAGTAATCCTTCGTCCACTTGATTAGTCAGAAGCTTGTGACATTCCTCCATCTAAAATTGTAGATGAATCACGTCAGGATGGAAGGCTTTGACCACTTCATAAGCAGGACCTTCCAAATGTTCTGGTATGAGCTATGTGATTCCTTGCTTCTTGCAGAACCAATTAATGAACACTCCAATATCACTGGTCTATGAAAGCAGAGAGTTCTCCAGTGGAGGTACGAAGCCGGAGGCCAAAGCAGATGCCTAGTTGTTATTGGGGATGGGCAGACTTGATGAAGGAATAGACCAGGAAGGTTTAGGGGTCGCAGGTCTTTCTTTTTCGGAAAGAGGTTTAAACCATTCCTGATTTAGACTCACTTTGGGAATGTGCCTACTGCCGCTATCTTCATCGTTAGACCCCATATCCTGAGCTTTAAAGTCTGACTCTTCATGTATAAGTACGTCTTCAGGAACAGATGAAGCAGCGGGCTTGAGTCTGGATGTGGTCGTTGTCCAGGCTGTGTATTTTATTAAGGCAGTTGTCTTGGACAAGCCTGGAGCAGCGGAGCTTTGAGACTTATCACCTCGATTGGTTGTTGAAGACGGTGGTGGTGGAGGAGGATCTTGAGTAGAATCAGAGGCTCCTGTTGGACCGGAAGCCCCTGATACACCCGACAGTGGTAGAGGAGGAGGTGGTGGAGGAGGCGACCCAGGTGGGGTTTTCGGTGAATCCTGCTTACTTTTCTTCTTTGTTTGCTCCTTAACCTTGCCTGCATCAAATTGCTCACTTTCATCACGAATGATAGATTTCTATAATGCTTCAAAATCCATCTTGTGATCCTCGTGTCCCTTATCATAATTCTCCTCCAACATGCGTTGAAGCAGAATCTCCTTCATGTCAGACGTAGGGAGATTCTTTAAGCGAGCATAAAGAGGGGCTCTCATTGCGTGCTGAATTGATGCGGTAACCACCTCTTTCACCGATTCTTCGATTTTCGGTCAATCTCCTGCGAGTCTATAAATTCCACTGTCTGCTCTCTGATCATTCTAGACAAGTCTTGAGTCTCCAATTGGTGGATCCTGTTCCCTTGCTTGTCTAGCCTTTCCTCCAGGGCTTGATTTGCATCCACTAGATTTGTTATATTCTGTTCCAGCTGACCAATCGTCTGAATTAAGATCGAGGTTGAGACATCTTGTTGTGGTTGAGGTGGTGGTGGTGGAACAGTTGTTGTTGTTGTTGTTGTTTTAGTGACCGTTGTTTTTGTTGTAGTCATAGATGCGGGAACCATTGTGGAATTGGATTGAGGGTCGGTGATATCTATCACTGGAGTGGTCATTAACGGGACAGACGAGGTATCCTGATGAATGGGAACCGTCACCATAGATTGGACCTCCACTTCAGTATTGGTCTTTTCTGGTTCGTTTTCCTGTGACTTCTCTACATGAAACTGATCTGTTAAGCTGAGATCCTTGTTGAGGTTTTTCATAGAGGACAGGGTTCCAACAGAGCTAGCAGGTTCCTCAAGTCTCACCTCACCTTCAGTTGGGAGTTTAAGGTTCTGCTAAACCTTTAGATAAGTTGTGGCAGTGAACTCGTCATCTATTTGCTTTGTGTTAGGTTGTGATGAGGCTTCAGCGATTCCTAAGTCCATGTGATCCAGGTTTGGTCCAGCGTGAACCACATGACTTGATGGTGTCTGAGACACGCCAGCATCACCAGGGTTTGTTCCACCCTGGCCTTCCTCTTGACCTTGTGCACTCATCTCGGGAGACACTTCCTCATCTGACTCCGTCCCACTGTCTGTTAGACCCAGCTCCGCATATAGTGACGAAGTTTCAACGAGACTAGAGGGTTCTGCTATGGCAGGAGTGCGCCTCTGAAAGATGAACTGTTCAGCAGGGTTCTTTTTCTTGGGAGTCTGAAGGTTGAGTAGAACTTGCGCAGCTTGTTCCTCCCCTACCTTTTCTTTGCCCTTGCCCTGAACGTTTGGAAGCGGTTGAAGTTTCCCAGAGTCAGGTTCCCGGAACACTACAGGAGGTAGTGGTCCCCGATGAGCAGGGTAAGCATCCTTCATACTTTCTTCCAGAACCTTTTGCATGATAGCTTATTCATCATCAATCCTGGGCTCTGTCGCAGGAACCCCTTCGTCTATGAACTCATCTCTCAACTGAAGTGTTCTCTTCTTTGATACCCTACCCGCTTTAGAATGTTTAGCTAGAGATGGAGCTTCAGCTGCGTCCAAAGCCCGCTTTCTTTTCTTCTCCTGAGGCTTAGCAGGTGCAGGTTTGGGTTTAGGTGGTTGAGATGGAGTTGATTTAGTGGTCTTAGCAATTGAAGGTTTAGTTTTTGGTTTGGTTTTTTGAGTTGAGGTTGGCTTCTTGGTTGTTTTTGGTTTTGCCCTCTTAGTTGGTTTGGGAGCCAGAGAGTCAGGATCACTAACATCTTCACCAGCAAGATATCTCTGATGCTTTGCAACTTTCTCTAGATAATCATTATAGTATTGCTTACCTCGAATGTCATCCGTGATGAGATCATTCAGAATAGGCATCCCAAAGACTTCCCATTTGGTTCCCTTAGAGTTGAACTTGAGATATCCAAGAGCAGGTTCTTCATTAGGCAAATGAAGTGTAGAACTTGGTCTCGCGTGGAACTTGTGCTTGCTTTGTAAGTAATGGATGATCAGCTTGGTGAACCTTATACTCGAGATCACAATAAGAGTGGATTTCTTCTTTCCCTGAGTATGCTGAGCAATATTCTTTTTGTCTTCAATGAACGTATGGATGGATTGGGTGAATTTTTCCCATATTCTTTCTGCATAATTGGTATGTGCTTAAATACACATACCTTTTACCTTTAAAAACGAGCTAAAATAACCAAAAACGGACTTAAAATGCCAAATATATGCTTGTGCCTCTGAAAGATGAACTGTTCAGCAGGGTTCTTTTTCTTGGGAGTCTGAAGGTTGAGTAGAACTTGCGCAGCTTGTTCCTCCCCTACCTTTTCTTTGCCCTTGCCCTGAACCTCTGGAAGCGGTTGAAGTTTCCCAGAGTCAGGTTCCCTGAACACTACAGGAGGTAGTGGTCCCCGATGAGCAGGGTAAGCATCCTTCATACTTTCTTCCAGAACCTTTTGCACGATAGCTTCTTCATCATCAACCCTGGGTTCTGTCGCAGGAACCCCTTCATCTATGAACTCATCTCTCAACTGAAGCGTTCTCTTCTTTGATACCCTACCCGCTTTAGAACGTTTAGCTTGAGATGGAGCTTCAGCTGCGTCCAAAGCCCGCTTTCTTTTCTTCTCCTGAGGCTTAGCAGGTGCAGGTTTGGGTTTGGGTGGTTGAGATGGAGTTGATTTAGTGGTCTTAGCAATTGAAGGTTTAGTTTTGGGTTTGGTTTGTTGAGTTGAGGTTGGCTTCTTGGTTGTTTTCGGTTTTGCCCCCTTAGTTGGTTTGGGAGCCGGAGAGTCAGGATCACTAACATCTTCACCAGCAAGATATCTTTGATGCTTTGCAACTTTCTCCAGATAAGCATTGTAGTATTGCTTACCTCGAATGTCATCCGTGACGAGATCATTCGGAATAGGCATCCCAAAGACTTCCCGTTTGGTTCCCTTAGAGCTGAACTTGAGATATCCAAGAACAGGTTCTTCATTAGGCAAATGAAGTGGAGAACCTGGTCTCGCGTGGAACTTGTGCTTGCTTTGTAAGTAATGGATGATCAGCTTGGTGAACCTTATACTCGGGATCACAATAAGAGTGGCTTTCTTCTTTCCCTGAGTATGCTGAGCAAGATTCTTTTTGTCTTCAATGAACGTATGGATGGATTGGGTGAATTCTTCCCACATTCTTTCTGCATAATCGATATGGGCTCGATTGATGACACCCCAAAGGATCTGCAGCACTGGAGCTCTTGGTCTCTCAAACCCTGAAGTCTTTCCCGTAAGGCACAAATTTATGATTGTTGTGAGTGCTCTCCATGGTTGAAACATGTCATTAGTCACGACATCAGATAAGTGTCTGACAACTTTCGGGTAACCCAGATCGTTGACAAACTTGATAAGAGCATCAGGAGTTGGAGGGGAAGAAAATGCATTGTTTCTGTCGACTGGTGTGATCTGAAGGGCGTCTCTGAGGGTGTCTTTTGAGAGATCGAACCATTGCTCATCTAATTGACATTTGTAACCCCCGGCGATTTTGTCGTATCGAATAGTGTCCCAAAACTGCTGAATGTAGATTGCTGGAATTGCCGAGGAAGCAGTGAAAGCTCGGAAGAAGTTGGTGTGCTTCAGAAGGTCCACCGCAATCTTAAAGATTGGATTGCTTTGCGGCCTATCAACATCCAGATAGCAGTTGCTTTTTCCTATCGGCACCCATCTGATGTGAGGCAGGATTTGATCATCAGTACGAGTGGGTGGTGCCATAGTAGGTGCTAGTTCAGCAGGAGCATTAACATCAACATCAGTCATTGTATCTGCACAGTCACATTCACAGAAAGACGTACATACCGAAAGAAGATGTTAGATGTGAGCAGTTGCTCAGGAGTAAGTCAGTTATGGACAGAGTCCAAGAAAAGACACATTGATCATCTTTAAAGTGGTGGTCAACAGATTTGGTCAACTCTTGAGTCAACGGAGGTTAACTCATGGAAGGGAAGACAAATTCAATGATCACACCACAGAGACCAAATCGCAGTTATCAAGTAGTACTAGACAAAACGCAGGGGTTAAAACATACTAGGCAAAACGCAATGGGACAAAACGCAAGTACCAAAAACGCAAGACACAAAACGCAGATATTCAGCAAATCGCAATCACACAAACGCAATGAATATTTTGTAAAATAAACAAAACGCAGTAAAGTAAAACGCAAGAGACAAGTCGCAACAAACAAAACGCAATCCATCAAAACGCAAGCAGCAAAACGCAACAGGTAAAACGCAACAGGCAAAACGCAACTAAGACAAAACGCATGAACATTTTATTCAAGTTTAATCAAAATGCAACTTTTTTGAAAAAATTTGAAAAGGTGGGTCCTACATTAGTATTAATGAGGGTCTTCAATCACAAAACGCAATTAATTGCGTTTTGTCCTGCTTAGCACAATAATATATTAAAAACACAATAGCATACGCAAAACACAAAGGCATTAATCAGGCAAAACGCAACAAGGATAAATCAATCAAAACGCAACCAGGAACATTAACCAAAACGCAATCAAGAATTTTAACCAAAACGCAATCAAGAACATCTTAGGCAAAACGTAACCAAGAACTACACACCAAAACGCAACCAAGAACATGTAAATACTCAGATTCTATCTTTTAAAGCAAAGCATCCTAGGCAACGAGGGATCATTATATACGTTCTATAATGCCTACTGACAATAATATCAACAACAAGTGGTCATTTCAAACATCCTATGACCACGATTTTGGCATTAAAAGACAACAATTGTTCGAAAGTTCCAAGGACCCTAAGCAAGCTATTGGGGAGACAATTAGAACATCAACAAGGCATTATGTACTATATCTAACTAAAACCCAGCAAACAAAACTCAAATAGAAACACTAACCAAGATCCGGTTGATGATTTCGTACAAATATCCTAACAAAATGCGATTTAATGAAACTCAGGCCGAGATGATATAGATAAAGCATATATGGATGATAATAAACACAAATCATGCATTACCTAAACAATAAATCACACGAATAGGCACAAATCAGACAAATCACAAAGGAGGGGTGCGTTTTAAGTTGAGAGAGAAAGAGATGGATGTTTGACTGGTTTTTGATAACTTTGACCAAGTCAAAACGCAGGGGGGGTTTTTATACCTAGGTTAAACTTTATGAAAATGACATATTTGGCCCCTCAATTTCTACTTTCTTTTCATTTTAAGGTTTAAGTGTTACAAAGGGATTATTTGACATTCATAATTGGCACAAACGGTCTTTAACACTTTACGGGTCTAGGAGACAAATAACACTTAGCACACAATACCCTAAACTTGCATATAATTGACACATTTGTTCTTTTGAGTTAACACAAGTTTAACTCCCCCTCAAAAAATAACCCCGTTAGATACAAAACCTTTCATAATTTTTTATATGATGCATAAAACATGCCCGTTAGATATCATAAATTTGAAAAATACTCTCCCCCTCAATCAATGACTCGTTTTCTATTTAAAGAGTTGTAGTCGTTGATTGAGTGTCAAATTTTGAGAAATTCAGGTCTGAGTGACTTTCACACAATACTTTCCCACCATGAAAAACACAAACAATTTTCTAAAGAATCATAGACGGAAAATCATTTGGATAAAAAGAAGACTTCTCTTCTTGATTAAGAAATAATGCACTGAAGCGTACATTAGATCGGAGTTGCATGAACATAAAGTAATCCATGTCCGGGAGAACTTAATCACCCGTTGTTAGGAACAACCGTCTTTTTGGCGACATGCTTTCCTCATTTTGAAAAATCGGGTTGCAGTCTGAAATAACTGCAAGCCATTTAGACATGTTTTGAAAAGTTTGAACTTTCGTTCGAGCTTCATTTAAAGGCATGTGTCATTATTGAATGACATTTCTAGGTCCGTAAATGTTATCGATAAACGGAAGACATGTCTTGGAAAAATTTATTTATTATTATTTTATTTTATATTTTTTGATTTTTATGGATTTTTGTGGGTTTTATATTTTTGTATTTTCTTTTTGATGATGAATATGTACATATTTACATAGGATACTTGAAGCAAATACGTTACTCATCCTTATCATCCTGAAGACGTTTGAGTGTCTCTGGCTTCATACTCTTCATGCCAAGCCGCGGGAGAATGAATTCAAATCGTTCTCTGGGCAGTGCCTTAGTGAATATATCCGCCAGTTGATACTCTGTCCTCACGAAATACAACTCAACCACTCCCTTCTCCACTTGTTCTCTGATGAAATGATGTCGGATGTCGATGTGTTTAGACCTGGAGTGCTGGACGTTGTTGCAGCATAGAGCTATGGCACTCTTGTTGTCACAATACAGAGGGATGTGATTGTATGCAAAGCCATAATCCGATAATTGAGACCGCATCCATAGGATTTGGGCACAGCAACCAGACATCGCGATGTATTCAGCCTCTGTAGACGAGATGGACGTGCTAGTTTGTTTCTTTGATGACCAGCTAACTAACTTATCACCAAGGAACTGAGCACTACCAGATGTGCTTCTTCGAGTGTCTTGACAACCTGCATGATCTGCGTCTGCGTATGCTGTTAGTGCCATGGCGGTGTCTTTCGGATACCAAATACCCATATTTATGGTTCCTTGGAGATACCGAAAGACCCGTTTAACTACTTCAAGGTGCTTTTAGTGGGCTTAGATTTATATCTAGTACACATGCACACAGCAAAAACAAGGTCAGGTTTACTGGCCGTGAGATACATCAGGAATCCAATCATACTGCGATATTGGGTCTGGTCAACAGGGATCCCTGAGAGGTCCTCATCCAGTTTTGTTCGCTCCACCATTGGAGTGTCAACAGGGTCACTTTTATGAAGATCAAATTTCTTTAAAATCTCATTAGCGTATTTAGATTGATTTATGAAAATGCCTCTAGGATTATGAGAAATTTGTAAGCGTAAGAAAAAGGATATTTGACCCATCATCGACATTTGAAATTTAGAGCTCATTTCATTAGAAAAACGGTCACAGTCTTTGAGGTCGGTTGAGGCAAATATGATATCATCAACATATATTTGAACATGAAGAGTGTGTTTGGCTGTTTTTTGAATGAACAAGGTTGGATCGACTACACCCTTTGGAGAATCCTTGTGCCAGAAGAAACTTCGACAAAGTGTCATACCACGCCCGGGGTGCCTGCTTTAACCCGTAAAGAGCTTTCTTCAGACGGTAGACATGATGTGGACGATCTGGGTCAACGAAGCCTTCTGGTTGGCTCACATAGACTTCTTCTTTAAGCTCGCCATTTAAGAATGCAGTTTTCACGTCTATTTGAAAAATTATCATATTTTTGCTGGCAGCATTGGCAAGAAATATTATGATAGCTTCAAGTCTGGCGACCGGGGTGAAGGATTCTTCAAAATCAAGACCTTCTTCTTGACGATATCCTTTCGCTACAAGACGTGCCTTATTTTTCAACACGTCACCATACTCGTCAAGTTTCACCTTATAAATCCACTTGAGAGCAACAATCATGGCACAGTCCGGAGGTGGCACTAATTCCCATACGTCCAGTCGATCAAATTCATGGATTTCATCTTGCATGGCTTGAAACCAGCAGTCTTTAGTAACATCAGATTTGAAGTTTTTTGGTTCGACTTTGGCCAGTACTGAATTGTAGAAACACCACAGAGCATCTGTAGCAAGCTATTTTTGAGTGGATACCGGTCGATAAAGATTCCTAATAATATTATCAAGAGGATGAGAGTCGGTCTATTTTTGGAGATGTTCATGAGGTTGAGTGGATTGGTTGGGTGCAGTTATCGTGATTACCCCAGAAGATGATGCTTCAGAGTTCGGGTCTAGGGCGAACACATTAACAAATGGTTCGTGCTTAGTTGCAGCAAACGGATTTACTTCAAAAGAATGCTCAGTTGCAACACCGTGATGTACCGAAGATGATTGATGAGCCGAGGATGATGGTAATGACTGCCTGATGGTGCATCATGATCAAAGGAGATAAATACTGATGGACCGGTTGGAATGGTCGGGGTTAGAGCTGCGGGGACTGGAGGCATTTGATGATCACCCGTTGGAGTCTCAAAATATTCATCAAACATCGGTTGAAATAGCAGCTCTAAATCTTTATTGGTGGGAGGTACATACGGTATAGCAGGAGCAGAATTAGGTACGAGTCCTGAACATATAGATCCAGGCGTCAAAAGGTTAGGAGCGGGTCTTGAACTGGAATGTACAGGAGCCGTCTGCTCAGTCAGCTCATCGAATATAATGTGAATAGTTTCCATGATTTGTCGGGTCCGTTTGTTGTAGATTCTGTAACCCTTCCTGTTTGGTGCGTAACCAACAAAGAACCCAATGTCTGCTTTAGCTTTCAATTTGCCAAGATCTTCGCTGTCGTTTGTTGGGTAGCAGAGAGCCCCAAATATACGTAGGAAAGAAAGATCCGGTTTCTTGTCATGCACTAGTTCATATGGGGTTTTGTTGTGAAGAGTATGTATTAGGGATCGCTTGCAAAAGTGGATTTCTCTTGTAAACATGAGTTATGAACTTGTACACATGTTATATGGATGGTATATTGAGTTTACAAAATGGTTGTAAGACTTGTACACACTTGGTTTATGTATAAAAATGATTATGGATAAACTAGTAAATTAGGGTTTACTTAATGAAGTTATGGTTTTCAAGTATTATTATGGACTTGTTAATCTTGTTACCTTGGACATTTGGACAAAGGATGAACTAATGGACTATATTATATGTATCACATATAATACTTATGGCATATGAGACTTGTGGTAAGTTACAAAAGTGGAAAGTACATGGAATGAGCTTTATATAAAAGTATACATATTGATCCTATAGGGGCTGTTTGGAATCCGAGTTTCCAATAGTGGATTTGACACTTTATAAAAATAATACGTCTCACAACGATCCCGGATATGTAAGAAACTCGAAAAACGGGTTAATAACGAAAAAGATACGGTAAAAACAAGTTATACGCTAATAAACGAAGTCGTAAAAGAATTTGTATAAAAACTTTTTATAAAAATCATTCAAACAGCAAGATGGTATTTTTTTAACCAAATTATCCCATACTTTTAGGATTCCCAAAATGATTAAAAATCGTAATTTTTCAATTAATAACAAACGAGTTATGAATTTCGTAAGTTTACGACAATTAAAACTTTTATAAAACTATTTTTATAAAAGTTACTGTTCATGACAGACATATTTATTTTTGTAAACCTCATAAATCAATAGAACTTTCAATTACGAGAACGTGCTCCAAACAATCGCTAAAAACGGAGCTATAACGAATAAGATACGACATTTACGAGTTTACGCTAATTGAAACGTAATGACGAGTTTATAGCTGTTGTGAACAGTAAAACACTATTCATCACAGAATGTTGAAAAATTAAAAATGAATATATTTTTGGTCCAATCGTCTTAGTAGAAAATCGTGGGCAAATAAGAAACGTCAAAATCGGGCTTAAAACGCAAAAGTTATGCTATATTTACTAAAACGGTAATTATAAACGTTTTTACTTATTAAACATAATTTTACCAAAACAATTAGATGGTGATTGAACTATATAGACCTATATGTGGTATTAGTTAAGTAAAGTGCTATATTACTAGGGAGTTTCATAATGAGGCCAATCTTCGCCGGGTAGCTAACGACGAGTAGTTGATTTACGCTTAAAGTGTCTAGCTCCTCATACTTTCACTACATACCTCTTATTATGAATGATAGCCCGAACAATAGTAATGATGAATATATAGAATATAATATTGGGTTTAATCGAAGTACATGGTACTTGTACGAACCTAAAAATTAAATAGGTGCATTTGATGATTTGTGGACGCATATATTTGTAATATACTTGATATTCGCATTTCAACCAAGTAGTTTCCTAGCTCCCACCGTTTAACATGTTTTTGTTTTATAAGTTTTTGGGGTGAGAAACATGCAATGTTTTACAACTGGACACAAGTGGATAATTTTACATTATGATTATGGGATAAAGATCCTCTAATGTTGGTCTCTTATGTTTGGTCATGTTGAACCAATAAGATTCAAATAAACAAAAATAAGGTGTCATACACAATTAAAAATGAGACTCCATTTACTTATTTTCCCTCTCACAAATATCAACATGAGAAGAACTTGAGAGAGTTCAACATTAGGTGATCTCAATCCCATGATTACGTGTTGCCTAAGTTGCGATAACCCTAGTTGAGCCCATTATCATGAACTGTCAGTTACTAGATTGTGAGCGTGAATGTTATGAATAGATCTATTGGGATTGACATCCCCGTTCGGGTGATTAGCTATCACTGGGCAAACGAACGTATACCATGTCGAACATAGGATGTTGTGGGTTAGAACATCATCACAGGCAATGTAGGCCATTTATATGGTATTCATTTATGTCGAGCTTCAGTGTCATGAGCTTAGGGCAACGTAATTACATTTATATGATGTCTGCATCTGTTGCATTATCATACACTTGGAAATATTGTGGTACAACAATACACGATTTTCAAACCTAATGAATTCACCAACATATATTGATGACGTTTTAAAGCCATGTTGTTTTCAGGGATCATAAGCACTGAGGTTCAATGGATACAATGTGGGTTTGATTTGGATAACATGCATTAAAAGAATTTTGTCTCATTACATTTTGTATAACTATATTGGGCTAGAAATCTTTGTATTTTGAACAAGTGGACAAGTGAAGCTTCGGCTTATGTAACAAATACTTTGTTAATTCCAATGTATCAGTTTTAAATGACTTTTTTGGTACAGTTCTATATACCCATCTTGTGTATTGATCTATGAAGTAACCCGCCCCAGACCCTTATCGCTGCGACCCAATTGGGGGTAATTAGAGATTGGTATTTTAAGAGCCAAGGTTATAGAGAACCAGGTCAAATGTTTTTGAGCTGGAACTATATCCGTTTTCAACATAAAATTCATACAAAAGGGGTTGTACACGGACAGGACATATGTGCATACATTCTTGCATACCTACTTTGCATTAGTTAGTGGACTAGAGCATTCTAATTGATAAAACATGTTATGAATAAGTATATACTATAAAGAGCCTTATATAATATAATCATATAATTATTTCTTGTGGTACGAGTAGTCGAATTCAGACTGATTCCGCAGTACCTATACTTCTGTCTCACTCTGAGGCACGGTCATAGGAGAATCCATCTGAGGATCCTTGCGAGGAAGGCTGCCAGAGTTTTACCTGATCCCATGGAGCTGGGTGTCTTAACGTTACCAGTGTACATTCCTAAGCCTGAGCACCCTGAGGACTAGTGCCACTGAGGATGATGCACCTATAAAGGCATACATGACTGGAGGTTGCTTATGCAACCTCTACACCCACCATATCCCTTTTTACCCTCACTTTATCCGACCCCACGTACTAAGAGCAGCCAGGGCTCAGATGAAGCTGTCAGCATACCAACCAACTATCATCCTCGTACTGCCAACAGGACACCACCATGTATACCTAATACCACTACCTGCACCAATCCACTAGCCGCAAAGCTGATATTCCCGAGGCGGACAACACGCCGAGCCGTCGGAAAAGGCTATCTACTTACCTGCTCCTAACCTGGGAGTGAGGTTGGAGAGAGTTCTGCTTCTGGCTGAGTCTCGCAGACACCAGAACCCACCGTATGGGCCCTAAGGTCCGATTGCATTCTGAAGACACATTAGACTCAGGTCCGAGATACTGAGAGGAAAGATGATTGAGCACCGCCTAGGGTGTCAACCTGAGGTCAGTTACCAGGTAGATGTTCGCAAAGTAGGGAGAGTTTCGGAGTAATTCACACGACATCAGATGCCCAAGAAGGATCGTACACTGTTAGAGCTGAGATTGAGGTTTTGAGGGAGAGAGACTGCTTACGAGCAAGAGAGTATGGAGAACCATCAGCCTTAGCTAAGGATCTGAGTCTACAGCAGGGCATTAAGCACGGGATTACATGTGTTAGAGACTCAGGCGCGTCGCCACGAGTAGCAGTGCAGACTCGGATGATACGCAAGGTGGCGACGAGGCATATCATGCTATTCTGGCTGTTAAAGGCTTGCCACGTGATGACTAAAAACCTTTAAGGATACTGGTAGTAGTGCCAAGGGTTACTTTTCTACCATATTGTAGCTATACTATATAGCCTGCTAAGTTTTTATGGGTTACTCCCAGCTAAGCAGGGTGCATATGATCTTCTGTTTTGATACTAACCGGTATGGATTCTTTGTCTCTTGTCTAGCCTTATGTTTATAGCCTTACTAAGTTATATACGGGTAACTTCCGGCTAGTATGGATTTAGGTGTATATATTCTTTATCTTTAACCTAATCAGGTGGATCATTTTGATCTGAACCAATAAAGTATGTTTTCCATTAAATATTGGAATGGTGTATAAGACATGTCTATAATCGAATTGTTATGAATGAAACGTAATTTAAGTTTAGATCCTTGTTGATTACAATTCAACTTGTATATTCACTGTGTGAATGAGATCGCACATTAATTATCATGGTGTATGTCATGTCATGGTTTATAGTTTCGGAAATCTAATGGGTATTGTATTTTCTTGTGATTAAGAAAATGCACCAAAATGAACCACAAGGTCAACACGATCACAACATCCCATCCCCAATAGCACCACCACCACAATTCGGTCCACTATTTTCCCAACTTCACGGCAATGATTGACGCCAAGGTGTCACTGCCGCTTTGGTAGCACGTGATGCAAACAGATGGCGATGACAGCACACATCAGGAACGGGTGTGCAGAAGACTGATACGGCATTTTTCGAGAAAGTACTTACCAAGACTTTATGAAAGTTGGCAAACCTCTATATTCAAAGACGCTCTGAGGGAGTTTTGTGGAATAATTCAATGGGTTCGAAAGGATGGAGACTGTTTTACGTCATAAAGCAACTGCTCGGTGAAAATCAGATTAAGTTTCCACTTGTCTCTTCTACAGTGCTCTAACATGGTGGAAATGTCCCAGTTTTAAAACTATCAGTCATATGTTTGACTAATGCAATTGACATGGCCTTAAGTCCGAGAAAAAATGACTCGACAAGTATGTCTAATGACGAGATGGAAAAACCTCAAGGCCTGAATTGTGAATTTGAAAGTGAAGGGTACTGATTTGTGATAGGGTACTACCCAACATTCCAGGAACCTAGACTGCTGTGTGTTAGATGTTTCCGAGGAGTCTGACAAGATTGAAAAGGTAACGTCGACGGATTGCTCGACAAGATCATGGAAATATTGTAGCATCAAATTCTATAAACCATGCAAGAGGGCCTGTTGAAATGGCCACTGAATAATGATTAAGAAAGTCAGCACCATTACTGAAAGAACATGCTGAGAACAAAAGGAAGTTTTGAAAACACTTCCCGAAACAATCAAAACCAACAACAACAGAACAAGAGCAGAACACTGGCAGGCTTATTACTGCATGGTACAAGGTGAAAGAACGTCATAACGGGGGATCTAACCCCCATGCGTTAAATGAATACATCACCACGATGGTCTGTGTGCACCAAAATTGCCACAAACAAACAAATTTGCCATTTCTGCTCATGACTGTATAGTGTGGGAATGCCAACAATTCTAACAAACAGAGAGGCATAGGGTCATCCAGAATCGCTACTTGCTTCGAGTTGGATTCAGGGACACTTCAGAAGGAATGTCCAAAGCTAAAAAAACAAAAACCGTAGAAATCAGTTGTAATGACAGGGCTCCCAGGCCAAAGTGTATGTGGTGTTGACATGCAGGTACATAAACCAGATTCCAATATCACGACCGTACGTTCCTTTTCACAACCGCTATGGCTTCTATATAATTTTGATACTTGTGGGACAAATAGGAGTTTTTGTGTCTACTGTCATTTAGTACCCAAATGGATATCACTTCCTCATATCTACCTTAGATCACTATTATGATGTCGAACTAGCTGACGAGAGAGTAATTGGGTTAAACACTATCCCTTAGGTGTTGCACATTATATCTCCTGAACTCATCCATTCAACATAAATTAAATGCACCGGTAAATAACTGTATTTCGATGCTATAATTGGTATGGAATATTGGGTTGCAAAGGTACCAATCAATCATGTGTGTGAGCCGATAAATAGTTTCGGTAAATCCCTTGGGGAAATGAATCATTAAGTGATCACGCAAACAAAGTGACAAGAAGCAACCAGGGAACACGAGTGCCAATATGTGTTTACACACATTACCCGTACATCCAAAACACATACTACATCTAAAAAGGATGTCCAGTCTTTTAGCACAGTTATTACAAATGAGTTGAAGACAAGTCGGAGAAGAAGTGACTTGAGGAAGTACCAATAGTTTCAACGATTATCCTGACTCTTTCACAGAGGACTTTGCCGGGTCCTTCCTCCTGACTCGACAAGAGGAATTTCAAATTGATTTATACCCAGTCTGCACCGTGCTCTTCGTGCGCCTTATCGATTGGCACCTTTTGAAATGAAAAGATTGTCAAAGAAACAAAAAGAACTATCCCGAACATCGGCTTTATAAGACCTAGTTCCCTCACCCTGGGGAGCTCCCCGGTCTTGTTTTCAAGAAAAAAGACGGATATTCAGAATGTGAATTGATTAATCGTGGAGAAAAAAAGGAATTGAATAAGCTAACGGTGAAGAACCGTTATCCGCTTCCAAGGATTGATGATTTATTCGATCAACTTTAAGGGTCGAGTGTCTACTCGAAGATCAACCTAAGGTCGGGTTATCACCAACTGAGGGTTCGAGAAGAAGACATTCCAAAAACCGCTTTCAGAACCAGTTATGGCCATTATGAATTTCAAGCTATGCCGTTTTGGTTTGACAAAACGCACCTGCCGAATTCATGACCTTATGAAAATCGGTGTGCAACCATATCTGTATAAAATCGTTGATTGTCATTTTAGATGGATATTCTGATATATTCAAAGAACAAGCAAGAACACGAAGAGCACCTTAAGCTAATCTTAGAATTGCTTAAGAAAGAGGAGTTGTATGCCAAATTTTCCAAGTGTGAATTTTGGATTCCCAAAGTACAGTTCCTTGGTCACGTGATTGATAGTGAGGGCATTCACGTGGATCCCGCCAAGATCGAATCCATTAAAGATTGGGCATCTCCTAAGTCGCCAACGGAGATTCGTCAATTTTTAGGTCTTGCTGGGTATTATCGAAGATTCATTGAAGGGTTTTCGAAGATCGCCAAACCGATGACCAAGCTCACCCAGAAGAAGGTCAAGTTTGAGTGGGGTGATAAACAAGAAGCAGCTTTTCAACTGTTGAAGCAGAAGTTGTGCAGTGCACCAATCCTGGCCTTACCTGAAGGAAGCGAAGATTTTATCGCATACTGCGATGCTTCAAAGAAGGGTTTGGGCGCTGTGTTAATGCAAAGAGAAAAGGTGATTGCTTATGCATCACGCCAACTGAAGATTCATGAGAAGAACTATACGACTCATGACTTGGAGCTTGGAGCGGTAGTGTTCGCTCTCAAGATTTAGAGGCACTACCTGTATGGAACCAAGTGCACGGTGTTCACTGATCATAAGAGTCTACAACACATTCTTAATCAGAAAGAGTTGAACATGAGGCAACGTCGTTGGTTGGAGTTGCTCAGTGATTACGATTGTGAGATTCGTTATCACCCGGGAAAGGCAAACGTTGTTGCTGATGCTCTAAGCAGGAAGGAGAGAGATCAACCATTAAGAGTTCGAGCCTTAGTCATGACTATTGGCTTGGATCTTCCCAAACAAATCTTGAATGCTCAGACTGAAGCACGAAAACCAGAGAACATCAAGAACGAAGATGTTGGAGGCATGTTGCTTGAAAATGCTAAGGATCCAAAGAAAGTTAGAAAGGAAAAGTTGGAACCGCGTGCGGATGGAACTCTATGCTTCAATGGCAGGAGTTGGTTACCATGTTATGGCGACTTGAGGACTGTGATTATGCACGAGTCCCACAAGTCAAAATACTCTATTCATCCGGGTTCCGACAAGATGTACCAAGATATGAAGAAGCTATATTGGTGGCCCAATATGAAAGCCGACATCGCCACCTATGTTAGCAAGTGTTTGACCTGTGCTAAGGTCAAGGCCGAACATCAAAGACCATCAGGATTGTTGGTACAACCCAAGATACCTGAATGGAAGTGGGACAACATCACTATGGATTTTGTCACGAAGCTTCCTAAGTCGTCGCAGGGCTACGACACTATTTGGGTGATCGTTGACCGACTCACTAAGTCCGCAATCTTTGTACCAATGAGAGAGACTGATCCGATGGATAAACTTGCAAGAATGTACCTAAAGGAGGTTGTCACGAGACATGGAATACCTGTCTCAATCATTTGTGACCGCGACCCGAGATTCGCATCAAATTTCTAGAAGTCACTTCAGTATGCTTTAGGTACTAACTTGGATA
>BQNB010072823.1:0-32310 GCA_026074375.1 Tanacetum coccineum
ATTCATTGACTTCAAAAAACTAGATCATGTTTATAAATTAAAGAAAGATTTATATGGTCTTAAACAAGCACCCAAAGCTTGGTATGATAGATTAGAAGCTTTCATTATTAAACATGAATATAAAATAAGAATGGTAGATAACACTCTTTTTACTAAGAAGAAAAGTTCAAATCTCATCATTGTTCAAATATATGTCGATGACATTATATTCTGTTCGACTTGTCAAGACATGTGTGATGAATTTGCCAAGATCATGCATGACGAGTTCGAGATGAGCATGATGGGTGAACTTAACTCCTTTCTTGGACTACAAATAAAACAAATGGAAGATGGTATCTTCTTTAATCAATCTATGTATATTAAATAAATGCTTAAGAAGTTTGGTCTAGAAGATTCTAAACTAATGAAAACCCCCATGTCCTCCGATACTAAACTCACGAAAGATGAAGAGTGTGAGTCGGTAGATAGTACCAAGTATCGAGGCATGATAGGTAGTTTATTATACCTAGCGGCAAGTAGGCCTGATTCGTTTAAAATCACACCTTTTAGTATATATATAGTATATAATAAATATATAATATAAATATATATAAGGATAATTATCAAAGTTATTAATGATAAATATTCCAAGAGGCTTTTTAAAAGGATAATTACTTTTACCCAAAGCAAAATCCCAAAAAACCTTCCCGGGTCGTTTCTCGACGAGGTGCGAATTTAAAAATTGAGTATCGTTTGAGAATTTATGCTTGAATAATCACAAATTGGATTTAGTTTTCTAATTCTACAGGAAAAAGCAATTAAAGGGCAAGCTAAACTAAAAACGAAAGCAACTACGAAATAAAAACGATAACGGGAACGTAAAAACGCGACTTAAAAACCTAAATTATGAAATTTTAACCCTACAAATGCAAATTTAATTTTTATATGTCCTAAATGATAAACTAAAATTTTAAAAAAAAGAATTATATTTTTTTGACTTTTATTTTATTTATTATTAATTAAAAACAGTTTTAATGAAATAAAATGATTAAAAATACTAAACTAATTTATAAAAATTCCAAAAAATTACAGAAAGGACTTTGAAGAATAAGGAATGTAAGAAAAATAAAATGAACGCAACTACTAATCTAATAAGCTGGGAAATAAGAAGAATAAGCTAATAAGCTAAAAACTGAAAGAGACTATAATGATTAATTGTAACAAAGGTATAAATGAAAAAGACCCTAGGGCATTTGGTAGTAGAGTGTTGTGTTGAGGCGTGTGTATGCTAAGGGTGAGGTCACAGGTTCGAACCCTATGGTCTTCCCTTTTTGAAAACATTTTTTTCCATTTTTTATTTGAAAAACCTAAACTATAAGCTAAAATAAGAAACTTTGAAAAGGACTTAATGACAGAATGATTAATAAGCCAGAAATAAGCAGGAAAAGGATGACAGTGGCTTATAAGCTTATATCACATTTAGCTTAAGCTGTTTGGACATTCTAGGACGAAATAAGCAATGAGAAACCTAATAAGCTAAAAATAGATATTAACCTAGCCCTAATAAGCACTAATGAATAAAAATAAGTAAATCAAATAAGCTGAAAACATCAAAAAGCAATGAAACAGTGGACTCAAAGACATGACTTGGGGGACTAAGACCCAAGTTTGAAGCTAAAAATTTAGGACACTTAAGCTCTAGAAATAAACTAAAAACATAAAACATATGAAAACCTATACTCAAATGACTAAAATAAGCTAAACTTGAGTTAACTAAGAATTTAAGCTAAGAAAAGGACTTAAAAGGTATGGCAAACTACAATATTTTTAGCTTTTTCAAAGAAATTTTGACATAATTGAACTTAAATTTAGAGGAGGCTAAACCAAGGCAACACAACTCAAGACAGATTTACATTGATGTAATTGGAATGAGTTTTGAGCACAAAAACCACTTTTCAAATAGACTTTTAAGGAGTTTATCAAATAAGCAGTTTGAGAATGCTTAGGGGCTAGCAGACTTGAACATGTAGATAAAATAAGTTCATAACATAACAAAATTGACTTCTAGTTTTTAAAAACTAACATTTAGACTATTAAACCCCCTTGGGGCAGTTTGGGGAAGCTAATGGAAACTGATTTGAGGAACCCAAGGACATATTATACCCATTTTGCCCCCGTTTTATATCCTTGACCCAAACACCCCTTTAAGGACTAAAAATCTAACTTTAAGCTATGATAAATCAAAATAAGCCATATTCTATGAAAACAGATTAATAACTTAGCATCTAAAGGACTAATAAGCAATTACTTTTTAGAAATAAGCACTATTAATAAGCTAATATGACTAGAAAATGGACAGATTGATGTTAAACTAAACTTAAACTATTCTAAGCTAATAATTAGACACATTAAGCTATTTAAAGACAAAACAAGCACATGAAAACAATAATAAGTGGACAATAAGCAGTAAAGCAAATAAGCAAAATGTAATAAGCGAAACAGTCCTAAAGGCAGGTGAAGAGATTAATTCATTTAACTGCATCAAAGCTATAAGGCTGAACCTAAAGCTCTAATTACCTTAACTTATTGTCAATAAGATGAGCTCAAACCCATAAGCTCATCCGTATCCATAGCTAGCTTATCAGCCATTAAGCTAGAACTAATATTTCTTTTGTAAAATTAAGGACAGAATATAAAGACAGTATTTTTAGTAACTTTAAATTTTATTAAAATAAAATTATGGATTAATTGCTTTTTGAAAAGTAATATGGATCGACAATGAAGCTGAATAATAAAAACAAATTACACATACTCCTATTTCTTTTTTACACTCCGTTTTACAAAGGAAATAAGCATATTTATAGCACGATTTAAGCTGGTTTTATGTGTGTGTTGTGTTTCTTATGGGGAGGTGCGTCAGAAAGCTTCAATCCTAGCCTTTAATTCCATCTTGCTCCCCAAGTTCTTGAATCATCGCCATTGATTCGTATTGTCCAATAAGCTTGTGTAGGATTGCCAAGGTGGCTTTGTTGTTTTATGATGTGGGGTCGAAGGTGAGGTTCATTTGGGGTGTGATGTTGTTTTGTCGTGGTGCAGGGAGGGAGGAAAGTGACGGGTGAACAGTACTTTAGGCGGGAAAGGGTTTTGGGTTTATAGTGGGGTTAACTGGGGTTAAGAAAAAAGGACATGGGGGTGTAAAGGTGTAGGGATGATAGGGACTAAAGGTGTAAATTGATGGGGACTAAAACTATTTAGTCTAAGGATAACGATGAAAGCATGTTAATAGGGTATTTGGCTAACGTGTTATTGGATTTGGGCCTAGTTATAAGGGATTGGGCCAAATTTGGTTTAAAGGGAATTTGGGCTTTTATTGATATAAAACCTTTTAAGGTTGTCTTCAAATATCTTAACGGGCTCACCCGACCCATTAGATGGGTACGGGTCGGCCCATTTAATATTTCTTTGGTTTTGGCTTCGTCTTTGACTTTTTGACTTTGAATTTGACTTTGATTTGGTTGACTTTAACTTTTTTTGACTTTTCACGCTCTTTCTATTCCCGTGCTCGGTTTTGTCCGTTTTGCCTTGATTTTTGTCTTTTAGCGAATATTCAATATATGCACAGTAAATAACACAAAACAAGCATATATTTGGCATTTTATGTCCGTTTTTGGTCAGGTAAAGAGTATGTGTATTTAAGCACATACCAAGACCCGATATTATGTTTAGTGTCTGCCTTTGTACCCGCTTCTAAGAGGCTCCCAAAACCTCTCACCTTGAAGCGGTTAAGCGTATCTTTCGAGAATTTAAAGAACTACGCATCTTCGGATGATTGGTATCCTAATGGGACGGCATTCGACAACCGTAGTATATGCCGACTCTGATCATGCGGGAGATTATGTGGACCGAAAGAGCACTAGCGGTATTTGTACGTTCGTGGGATGTTGTTTGACATCTTGGTTCTCGAAGAAACAAACTGCTCTTGCTATATCCACTACCGAAGCCGAATACATAAGCGCCGGAAAGGCATGTCAACAAGCACTATAGATGAAACAAGCTCTCATCGACTACGACGTACGACTCGACGACGTTCCTATCATGTGTGATAACAAAGGCGCGATTGACCTTAGCAAAAACCCGGTGCAACACTCTCGTACCAAACACATCAAAATACGTCACCACTTTCTTCGTGATAATGTCCAGAAAGGACATATCTCAATCGAAAAAGTGCCGTCCGTCGACAATATTGCCGACATTCTTACTAAACCCCTTAAACGTGAATCGTTTAACTATCTACGTCTTGGTTTAGGAATGATGGAACACATTCCATAAATCATATTAGTCCGCCTCTCTTTCTTCTGTCTCAATTCTAGTCCGTGTTCCTTTCCGTGTCGTGACAACTTGAATACTTCATCCGAAGTACTTTAAGCATTTTTAATTCGCAAAATGCAAATTAAAATGTCACTCCTCTTTGTAAAATTTTCGTCAAAACTGAGTCCAAAATCCTTTACTGAGGGCGGCCCCCATATCACAGGTGGTCCCCCAATATATTTGGGACCGCCATCAGCAGACTCCCTTATTTTACACTTAGTCAAAAAAAATTCAAACCACAAAAACAAACACCCCCTTCGTGCTGCCATTGACGAACTCGACCAAAACCACTCAAAAACTCAAAATCACCCATTAAAACACAAATTGAAGATAAAATCAACACCTACAATCATTCACAACATCTTAAAGATCATCATTTGTAAGTCATTTCATCTATTTTCTTTCAATTTGAGTCTAGGGTTCATGATGAACACCAAAAATTAAAATTGGGGATTTTCGATTTTGATTCAATTTTGTAAAATTAAGACTACTAGGATACAATGTATAACTAATATACTTCCTATAGACATAGGATTTGCTTGCATTAGTGAATTTGTTGAAAAATTGATTTCGAACCAAAACCCCAATTTTATTTTTCAAACCACTCACGTTAGGAACACAATAAAATTGTGGTTATGCATTGTCAATACAACTTAAAAACGTTTTCAAACACATGCATAATGATCTCATGAATAAATTTTGAGATACATAATTCATATGTATTTTTTGACTTGTTGGGTTGAGCAAAATCAAATTAAGGAGCGTTTGGTTTAACTCTTAGAATTTTTTGTCTAGGTCAAGTTAATCGTTACTCCACATTTGTTGCATATAGGCACACACTAGGCATTTCGTTAAATGAAGGAACCTCACTAAAATTATCTTTTCTAATTTTAGGTGAAATGACTTTGGAAGATAAATTACGTTACACAAAATCATACGTTCCAACAATCTCAAATGAAAACTATATTCCTCATATCTTAAAACCCATCATTCGAAACTAGAATGTAGGTCAATCCATGAAGGTCGCCCTATATATCCTAAATCCACTAAATACGATAATATTCAAACCCTTTTTCAAGTTATCAAACTTTTGAAAATATATGAACTCCATGAAGAAATTTGTCCAAGATTTCTACTTGAAAAGAACATTTAAGTTCTCACTCGAGTCATTTGCCTCAATTCTCTCCATTCCATTTAAAGGAGAATGTTCTTACTCTGAAGAACCCTCTCTCGAATCTTTGAAAACTAATCAAGAGTCAAACACACCTTATCAAACACACATTCCAACACCAAAGGAAATTATCCAATCAATCACAACAACCGGACAAACCATTTTTCCAAACATAATCCTCAAGGAAGAACTTCGTCATGACATGAGATATTGGAATGAAATCATTCAAGATAATGCCTTTGACACTCAAAATGACTCACCATTTCTTCCTGCATCATCATGTCACATGATGTATTGCATTCTAACAAGTACTCCTTTCAACTTTGCCTACTTTCTAACCAAACGAGTTGAAAATATTAAAAATCAACAAAATTAATGCCATATGGAATGATTCTAAATCGTCTATATGATCACATCATCAAAATTAATCCTCATCTACGAAAATCAAAATACAAATCATATTGGCCATCCATGAAACCTTAGGTTCATCCTACTCTTCTTAAATAAATTATCTACATATCTTCTGAAGAAGTTTCAAGTGTTGACTCAAATGATGGTTGAAATATTTCTCTAAAATTATTGCTAGAGATACTTACTATTATTATTACTATGTAATGATTATCTTAACCTTTATCATGGATAATCAAGTACGTGTATAATGTGTCTACATTATTATTTCATGCTTGCTATGTGACATTTAATAAACCTTTAAGTTATTTATATGCTTACACTTGGCCACATTACATGATTTCTCTTCTCCTTTAGATATATTATGTGATTCCTGAAGTGATGTAAATGCCATAATTGCTCTTCCAACCCTTATTAAACTTTTGGAAAATTTCATGATTCTCCAGAAAACGACCCCTTAAATGTTGGGCGGCTCCCTAATATATATAGGACCGCCACTAACATAAGGGACCGCCTTCAGAGGAACCACGATATTCTCCTGTCTCCTCTTTATCTACAACTTTGACCCTATTCCCATTAGGTCCAACCAATCTTTCCTTTCTAAACCAAACACTCCTTAGAATCTTTATTCTTCAACACCATGCCTTTCTCAAAATTCTTCTATATAAACATCATTTTTCTTCATCTCAATCACCACTTCTCTTATACACTCTTTACTTCTCCTCAAAGTCTCAGTGTCATCCTCTAGCAAATCCCCTCATGATTACTCACGAAAATACAAAAAGGTCATCCTTGAACCTTGGAGATAAAGTCATAATCTTCCACCATCACCACCTTCTCTTCCACCAAATAGGTCTCTACCTACCTCTCCTATAACAACAAACTCTCTTTCATCTCCTTCACCTCCTCAAAATCTAACTCAAAACCAAATTGCACATGAACATCATCACTTGTCTAATCTCCTTGAGATTAATCTACAACAAGCAATTAAAGCTACAAATCCTTCACCTTCCACCTCACCATATATCCCTCCACCTTCCTTAGATCAAGTAAACTTCCATTCAAAATTTTGTCAATGTTGCTTAAATACCCGAAATCTATTTGATACATTGAAAGATGACCTTAATCGTATCAAATCTCTCATCATTGGTCCTTCCACTCAATTTCCATCCTCAATAACAACCTCCTCACCATAATTAAGCACTCTCAAAAGCCTAATTTTACCTAAATAATCGACCTTTCATCTTTTGATTATGGCATCTTCTACTTTTCATGAGCTCACTAGTGTAGATCTATGCCTTATTATGCCTTTATGATAATCTACTTTCTATTGTAATGCTTCATACAAATATTGTATGAATTTGTCATTACTCGTATTAGATCTAGTTTTATTTTATGTTGTATGAATGTATTGCATTTGTTATTGTTTGAGTTTCTTGTTGGTTGAATGAAACTCTACATTTGGTGACTTAAATATAATGTGTTACATTCAAAAGATATTTGTCTTGCACTTGTACTCCTAACTTTGTTTTATAGCACACAATTTTTGTAAGATCGATCCCTTGGTACCCCGAATAAGGAGGAGCATACATCCAATGGGAGTCTTGATATCATCGATTTCTTTCTTCCTACAACAACTCGACGATCATCCTTTTTGAATTCGACAAAAAGAGGGAGAAATGAAACAAAACTCATTAATAATGTGCAACTATTAATTTTATACAAAATAAGTTTATATTTTGTCATCATCAAAAAGAGAGAGATTGTTAATACAAATAATGTCTAAAAACATTATTTATATTTTTCGATCTCTCAACGTTTTGATAATAACAAAATGTAAAAATGTTTACTATAAAATTAAACGTTTACAAATTATTAATTGTAAAATTCCATTTCTAGGATTAGTGATCACTTAAGGTATGAACAAACAAATCATTAAGTATGATTAGTGATCAAGAAAATATTTTTCTCTCAACTATTACATTTTTACAAAAGATTTTTACAAAATTAATTATACAAAATATTTTCTAATTAAAAGAAAAGTTTTATTAAAAACATAAAATTTGAAATTCAATTTTTCCCCCTAAACGGAAGCTTCTATACCAGATACAACATTCCCCACAAAAAGACAAAAAAGAGAGCGGAGTCTAGGTGGCGGCCCCCTTATAGGCCTGGCGGCCCCTTATATATATGGGACTACCACCAGTTACTGTTAATTTTCCCTGTCTATAAATACTGGTCCATCCCTTGCTGAAAATCATTCCTCTTTGCATGAAATTTTCAGTCTCTTCTTTCTCTCTCTAAAACTTCTTTCTCTTACTAAAACTCTTGATCACTAACATACTTAGATCTTGTTTCAAGTGATCTAATCTCTTTTTCTCATCTTTTCCCTCTCATCCAAGTGCAAGAGAAGAACACTCGTATTCATCAAGAAACGAAGTGTTAATTAGTGATCTCTCCTCTTTTCTTCTAAGTTCCAAATCTCTATTGTAATTATCTTGTGCATTTGTGTGATTCAGATATTGTGTAGATCCAATAGTGAAGATCTTGTCAGTGTGTATATCTTGTGAAGTGGTAGATTGGTTCTAGCTAAGATTAGGACTTTACATTTAGCTTAGTGTTGAAAAATAACGTAAGCGACGTGTAAACGATTTTGTCCGCCTAAAGGGAGCTTGTTGACATAGTGAAATCTCGAGTCGAATACTCGGAGAGTGGAGTAGGGTGAAGAGGTGCTTCATAGCCGAACCACTATAAAATCTTGGCGTCTTGGTTTGGTCGTTTCTTTCCTTATCTCTTTACATTATTACTGTTGTTATCTAGTTCTAGTTTATATAGTTATTGCTTGTTCATATCATGAATTGGTTAAACATATAACTCAGATTTAAACATTTTTGAAAGTAAACTTTTAAAACGCTAAAGAACTTGTAAACTATTTAATCCCCCTTCTAGTTTTCACAAACATAATCAACATACAACGAATAAGGAACAATCGATATAAAGGCAAATCAAAATATTATATTATCATAAACATGGCTAATACCTAAAGGTATTAGCCGATAGTCATTGTAACAATACACGAGATCATAGATTAACGATTAAACATATTGCTAACCGAACGCGTATAGTGGAGTGTAGAGATTACAAGAGTTTTCCCATTGATCGGCCACTTTTCAGGACCTTCTTAGCTTCATTAATCTTTTGGAAATCGAACTTGGTGGCTAAAAGCATATCTTAAATCGTATTTAGTTTTTGGTATTTATAGACTCTGAAAATTGGTTGATACGGCGTATTAGAACTCAATACGGCGTATCAGGGTTGCTTGGCGTGGGCTCTAAGAATAAAATATTACTGAATTTTCTTGAGCTGGTATGGTTACGGCGTATCTGACCTCCTGGATACGGCGTATCGGACCTCCTCAATACGGCGTATTGGACCTCCTCGATACGGCGTATCAGACTTATTGGGTACGACGTATTGAGCTCCTCCGGTACGGTGTATTGGGGTCCTTAGGTACGGCGTATTGGGCTACTCTGATACGGTGTTTTGTACATCTTGGGTACGGCGTATCAAGCTTCTTGGGTACGGAGTATTGGCTGAAAGTGTGATTTTCTTGATATTTGACCAAAGTATAATATACGACGTATACACTGATGTGGATACGGCGTATTCTTCAAAGTCAAACAATGGTCTTTTGATTCGTCAAAGTCTTGGATACGTCGTATAGGTCTAGAATAATACGGTGATTTTGCTGTCAGATCAGTAGACTTTCTCGAACTCTTCATTTATGATCCAAAATGCGTGCCTTTTAGCATAACTTCACCAAGTACTCCATAATTACTGCAATTCTCAAATACAAATGATTAAGTAACAATTCTTTGCAATAATCATACAAAATGGGTAATATACATGGGATAAATGATGCTATAAAAGTGACGTTATTTGATGTCATCACTTAACCATCTATATAATAATATGATAACATACTCACCCTAAATCACAACAGCTGTTCTTCCTTACCGTTTTTAATCTACCAATATGACTAACATAGTGCTACTACTACTCCAAGAGCTTGCACGTGCTGCTGATTCACACGACATTAGGGATCAACTATCAGTGTTATTTCAAAGGGAAGCTGCTGAAGATTTAAAGAAAATGCAAGATTACTATAGGTTATCAGGTGAGCTGAGCGAGACCATAAGAATGAGAGATGCCTACATCAGTGAGTTACGTACAAAGTGCAGTTCTAATAAGATTGGAGAAAGTATTGAAATATTGAGGGGTATGCAGCTTGATGATACGCAAGCAGCTTCTCGTTTAATGCTAATGGCCAGGGAGATGCAGGACAAAGTGCATGAAAAAAAACCGTTTTGTTGCAAGATTGAGACTCATGTAGGGACCTAAAAACGTAACACGTGGTTGTAATAATCATCCTACCGCATGTGTGTGGCTAGACCGAATGCATATGTAACATCGGTGTAGGTCATCCTTAATCTATCTATTGTTGTTTGTTCAAGCATACTCTTTTTTTAACTGTCAGTTATAACAACGGCTAAAGATAATCAGTTTTTCTAAAACCAGTGGTTCTATGTTAAAAACAAAAGCGAATGCAAAAATCATAGTTATGTCTGCAAAAACGTCACCTGCTACCGTTGGCCACTACATCTCATAATTATTGTTGGGCCTAACTATTGTTGTATGAGGTGATTGACAATTGGCCTCACCCAAGTTCCTTAACTGATTAAAAATCTTTGAAATGGGCCCAGTGGTTCCGTCAAAAATATCTTGCCGTCTAGTAATGCTAGTACCAAAAAAGGCTGTCCAGATGACACCAATAAGCCACCACCATTAATAGGAACGGCTGGCTGACTCATTTCCAAAGACATCTTGACACGCCTTTCGGCCGGTGCATCACGCTCATCGACAGCTGTATATGACGAAGCCGTAGTTGACAAAGGTCGGTTATACCTGACACAGTCCAAAAAGAAAAAAAATTACTAAAAGACCACTACCATTAAAAGTACTTACCACCCACTATCAACTCAATCTATTATAATAAAGAACATCAGTAATGATGCATACCTATGTGGTCCGTAAGTGTATTCCTAAGCTGTTCAAAAACTATTGAAACATGAACACATTATATGTCTGCTGCAACACGGTTTTGAATAGCATTATCAGGAAAACGTTGCAATTCAGATGCTCCTGAAAACAAACGTCTTTGAATATTTCGGCTGGTACTCGCATCTTCAACATCCGCAGCTGACGGATCGCAGCTCAAAGACACTGTTGGTATAAAAAAACACAAAATAGTCAAAAAAATAGGGGAATAAATATGTAACCCTTAAAAGGGGAAAAAAGCAAAAAGACTTTGTAATACCAAGTTCAACGAGAGGTGTATATTCTCGTTCGGCTAACGGGTTTTCAAACACATCGTTCGACTCACAATCATCAGCTACACACACGAAACATGGCAAACATCAAAAAAATAGCGTATCACATAAACCATGGCAATAAATGTGCGTAAGCATTAATCCCTCACCTGGAGCATTTGACTGCATTACATGATGTTCATCTGCCTTCTTCATAATGTGAACACGATGTAGAAAAAAAGGTTTTAAAACAACTAGAAAAGAGAGAAAGTTCTAAACCACACATAATCTAATGAAATTCAAAGTCCTAAACAGCACCTAATCCAATGAAAATGACCTAAATACCTAAAAGGCACCTAATCCAATAAATAAGCTAAAGGAAACAGCACCAAACCTAAGCAATAACAACTAAAGTCTTACACCCTAGAAACCAAATGCAACAAATTCTCAAGAGCGACAACTAAAGTCTAAAAGCCTAAAGAGCAAATGCAACCAACTAATAAACAACAATCAACATAAACAACATAACACATTAACAAAACAACATTTCAACAAAAACAACTAAAAACCAAAACATAAACCTTAGAAAGTGATACTTGAGAGAGAAAGTAGATTATTATTAACAAAAAAATGAAAAAAAAAAAATTGAAGGCAACATATATACTCACAAAGAAATATGGAATCCAGATGGGCACCATGCGAGATAAGGAGAGATAAGCAATCGTCACCTGGATTCCATATTCCCTAAAAGAGAATGTGTGAAAAGCATCTGGACTCCATAATCAAAACTATGAGATATGGGAGAGAGAAGTAATGTGAGCAATATAAAAAATAATAATAAAAAAAGCCAGGTCTTCAGGTGGATCACTGGCGGATTTTTCGACGTGTGGGTCATACTTCCGGCGGATCTCAGGCGGGTCGACCCAAGAGCATTTAATGCCAAAATGCTGCTCTTTAATTAAAGTTATAATATGCGTTGTGTTTAATAAGGAGCATCCCACATTTAGCATCGTCACCTCAACATGACTTCAACTATTTTTCTTTCTCTTTACTACAAAAGTCATTACAAACTTAGTGTAATAAAACAAACAACATCACCACCAAAATATTATTTACTTGAAACACAAATATACTCCACACACAAACACAAAAACACACATTGCACGACTTATCTTGCGAACGACCGAGTCTTCTATTTTTACTGGTCGAAGACGCGTGCTATAAGGGCACCGTAACACGCACGACGTGTCTTGAGTGTTAAAGATTCAAACCCTTATTACGGCCGGTCTAACTATATGATTGTCTTACTATTTTAACCATCTAGGTTTTAAATTTTGTAGTCAATGTCTTCTTAGGAATCAAGTTAACACATGAAAGTGAGGGATATTCATGATTATATAACAACGAGTTGAATCAATTCATAACATGCCAAGACAGGCAGATAGAAAAGTATCATCAGACCGCACATTTACATTTCACCATAGATCCGGATACATCTCTTCAATGAATATCTTCAGAAACTAAGGTGCGTTTAGTTGTGGGAAAACCCCCTTGTTTCTACAAAATGTTTTGTGGAAAACAAGAAAAACAGAGATCGCGTTCAAATCATTGTTTTCCAACAAAATTCTCTACAAAACACAAAACATGAATTTCTCAACTTAACAAGAGAAACTACAAAACACATTTGATTTATTTTCCTTGTTTTCTTTGTTGTTGGGATTTTATAACTAGTAAACCATATTTACTACGAGTACGCAGTGGATAGGATCTAGATTGACATTAAAGATTAACACACGTATAAAGATAAAGAAACACTAACCTTTTGTTGAATGACCTAAATCAAAGAACGAGAATCTTTACTTGGAAACTTAGTGACTAAGTTGTCACCTATACGGTTGCTCACACAAACATGTCCAACGAACATGTCAAGATGCTAGTCTTTACTTCACGTTACATAAACACCTTGTGTAGTACTTCCTTGGATCAAAAATAACAAAAAAACCCTTGTTATTAGAACCGAAAATCACCAAACCCTAATTAGGGTTTATGCGATTTTGGTTGAACCGAAATCCAAGAAAACCGAAACCATAAGTGGTTTCAAATTGTTGTCACTTGGAGAACTATGTAAGCCAAAACTATGAACTTCCTTGAATCAAACTCGAGCTTTGTGGGAGATCAAATCACATAAACGAACCCTTTATGGGTTTACTGAAAATCGAATCAAAGAAAAAGGGAGAACCAAAAATCTAAAAAACCCTTTTAGGGTTTTGTCAAAATCGGTTGGGAGTAGGGGGACTAATGAAACTATGTTAGGTGATTTTAGGGTTTAGAATGAATGAGGAATGAGCTAGGGAATGGGTGTATTTATAGGCACCATACCCTGGTCCTTGTAGAATAAGACAACCTTCATTCCTTGCTCACCACTCAAAGGCATTCATCCTTATCCTAAACCTTTCCCTACTCTCCTAAACCGACACAAACACTTCCCTCTCTTAACCCTTATGGATCGGCTATCATAAGGCATCCATGGGGTTTGTGCTTTATTTAATTTAGGCCCTCCGGTTTACATTTAAACGTTACGTGAAGTATATTTAAGAATAAATGTATTCTAAGTGTTTAACGTGTGTACCCATAATAGGCTCACGTACCTCTAGTCGTATAAACCCCAAATCTAACTACCACATTCCAACAGCTCCCACTTGGGAGTTGGAGTAGCGGACGACATTTATACTAACAATGGAAATGTCTAACAACACTTCATTTGTTATTTAAACTAGAAATACCTGAGATGAAGTTCCAAGAACATTCTCAATATAATGGTTCTTTATTTCTTGCTTACATCATCCTTTTGTTCAGATACCGTTAAACCATGGATATGGATCCTAACTCATTTCATATAGTTTAACCATTTAGATTCTCGTTATCGAATTTAATACATATTTACCAAATGTAATCAAGAATCATCTTGAATTACCCTTTGGGCACGGCCATGCAATTATCTGATTAATTCTAGAGAGGGCCTATGGTATCATTCTGCACATGTCAAGTAGAGGAACAAATTCTTTGTTGACTACAAGTGTTGTGGATGCTGCTTCACATCACTTCCAAGAATAGATTTTATAACTATCTTATTCAGGATAGCGTTTGACTTATACTTAAAAAGTGATCCACATATGCAGAACTTGCTTGTATCTCAAGTCTAAAGATGACTTATTTAACCATTTTTGACATATTACTCATGACAAGGATCCAAAAGTAAATGTACGAATGTTGGGGTGTCCAATATGCAACCTTTGTGAATAACATATAAGTTTGGTGGGAATTTATCCATGTATTTAAAAATACAACCAACACTCGCATTTGTCTTATGTAACAATATTCTCATATTGTTAACCTACAATGGACATATTTAGAATGGAAAAATCATTCAAGGATTTAAACATGCAAATATAGGATAACAATTATTATATGTATAAAAACAAATATCAAATATCTTTATTCATCATAAATTAAAAATTGTCTTACAATCTCAATTATCCAAATACTAATGAAAACACAAATTTATATGGGATTACTAGTTGGAAGCATTTATATATTCTTAGTATGTTCTGAATGCTTAGGAAAAGCCAGAGCTTTTGTAAAAGAATCAGCTAAGTTATCATCTGTGTGAACTTTTTCTAGCTTAACGTCGCCATACTCTATCACTTTACGCAAATAGTAAACTTTGGCATGATAATGTCTAGCACCTTTGGTGATTCCTGATTCATTAGCTATAGTAATGGCTCCAGTATTGTCACAATACATCTTTATGGGTTCTTCAATTGTGTGTACCACTCCAAGCTCAGTAATGAATTTTCTAACCTATACCGCCTCCTTAGAGGCATCTGAAGCAACCATCTACTCAGCTTCTGCAGATGAAGTTGCGAAGATGCTTTGCTTTGTACTCTTCCAGTCAACAACACCTCCATTTAAAATGAACAAATATCTAGTCTGAGACTTCAAGTCGCCAGAATCCGTCAGATATCCAGCATCAGTGTAGCAAGAAACTCTGAGCTCTCATTTTATATCACCACCGTAAACAAGAAACATATCTTTAGTATTACGAAGATACTTTAGAATGTTCTTAACAACAGTCATGTGAAGTTCACCTAGATTATGTTAAAACCGGCTTGTTATGTTCTGAGCGAACGCAACATCAGGGTGAGTGCATCTTATAGCATACATAATGGATCCCACTACCAAAGCATATGGTACATTCTGCATGCGCTTCACTTCAGCAGGTGTTGAAGCACCTTGTGATTTACTTAATTTGAGTGTCTCTTGCATAGGGATACTTCCATGTTTAGAATTCTCCATGAAATATCTTTTCAAGATTTTCTCAATATAAGCACTTTGACATAAACCAATTAACCTCTTCGATCTATCTCTGTAGATTTTGATTCCAAGAATATATGCAGCTTCTCCTAAATATTTCATAGCAAAACATCTTCCAATGTAGGATTTAACGTCCTGTAACATTGGAATGTTGTTTCCCATGATCAATATGTCATGGACATATAAGATTAGGAAATTGACATAGCTCCTACTAGCTTTCATATATACACATCGCTCATTATGATTTTGAGTGAAACCAAATTTCTTAATATCATCATCAAATCGTTTATTCCGTTGCCTTGATGCTTGCTTAATTCCATAAATGGAACGCTTGAGCTTGCATACTAGGTTTGGAAATTTTGGATTAACAAAACCCTCAGGTTGCTTCATGTATACCTCTTTAGAGAGATATCCATTGAGGAAGGCAGTTTTGACATCCATTTGCCAAATCTCATAGTCATAAAACACAGCTTTGGCTATGAGAATCCTAATGTCTCTTATGTTTTCAACAGGAGAGAAGGTTTCTTCATAATCAATCCCTGGGGTTTGAGTGAAGCCCTTCGCTACAAGACAAGCTTTATAGGTATGTACAGCTCCATCCATGTCGGTCTTCTTTTTGAAGAGCCATTCGCTACCAACGGTTTTCCCGTAAGGAGGAAGATCAACTAAGTCCCAAACTTCATTGTCTTTCATGGATTGCATTTCCACATTCATAGATTTTAGCCATTTATCGAACTCAGGATCCAACAATGCAGCTTTATAGTTAGCGGGTTCATTATGATCCCCTAACTCATACTCATCAGCCTGGATGTTTAAGCACATTCGATCTGGAGCATGTCGTGTCCTTGTGGACCTACTAATGGGAATGATATCACTTTGAGGTTCATCAATTTCTTGATTATCCTCATCATGATGTGAGCTAGTGTTTTAAGAAGGATGCGTATCTTCTTCTTGAATTAATTCAAGATCTTCTAGACTCCCACTTGCTTCTTGAGTTATAAGACTATTCTCAAAGAATTCAGCATTCCGAGCAACAAATACTTTGTTCTCAGGTGGGTAGTAGAATAAATAACCCATTGTTTCCTTTGGGTATCCCACAAAGATACACTTAATAGATCTGGGCTCTAACTTGTCAGGCTTGGTAAGAGTATCTCGCTTAACAAGTGTCTCACAACCCTAGACTTTTAAGTAAGACAGCTTAGGGGCTTGCCCATACCATACTTCGTATGGTGTCTTTTCAATCTTCTTTGTTGGAACCATATTGAGAATGCGTGCAGCAGACTCAAAGGCATAATCCCAAAAGGACTTTGGAAGAGTTATTTGACTCATCATGGAGCGAACCATATCTAATAGGGTTCTATTTCTCCTCTCAGACACTCCATTATGTTGAGGCGTAATAATCCCATGCTCCTTTAGATGATCTAAAAACTCTTGACTCATATATTTGCCCTCACTATCAGAACGTAGCAATTTTATGGTCTTCCCAAGTTGGTTTTCTACTTCCTTTTGAAACACTTTGAAAGTTTCAAACACTTCATGTTTATATTTCAATAGGTAAACATAACCATAACGACTAAAGTCGTCAGTGAAGGTGATGAAGTAGCTAGCTCCTTGTCTTGACATGATTCTAAATGGGCCACATACATCGGTGTGTATTAGTCCAAGTAGATCTTTAGCCCTTTCCACTTGATGTGAATAAGGTTTTTGTGCCATCTTTCTGGACAAACAAGGAACGTATTTTTCAAAAGACTTAGAGTCAATTGAATTAAGAAGTCCATCATGTTGCAACTTCTCAATACGTTTCTTGCTAATGTGTCTAAGACGACAGTGCCACAAGAGAGAAGAGTCCAAGTTTAACTTGGCTCTTTTATTGCTAACAACATACATAGAACTAACATTTGTATTAGAATCAGACAAAAAAAATTTCAAAATTACCATCCCTTGATACGGCATTAAAATAAATCAAATTATCTTTAGAAACTGAAATTGAATTATCATTCTCAAAACAGCTAATAAAACCATCGTCATACAAACGAGAAACTGAAATGACTCCTCTAGTTATAGAAGGAGCATAATGAAAATTGTATAAAACTATAACTAATCCACTAGGGAAACACAAATCATAAGATCCAATAGCTTCGACGGTTGCACATTGACCATTGCCCATGTACAGACTCAAAGCTCCTGGCTTCAGCTTCCTATTTCTCCTGAACCCCTGAGTAGTATTACAGATATGAGTCCTACAGCTCGTATCATATACCCAAGATTTACCAAGAAAAGTAAAGAGTTCTATAGTAAATATACCTGAAGTACTGGCTCCTTGAGATAACTTCTTGTTCTTTAGCAACTCGGATAGATATTGGGGACAATTCCGCTTCCAATGGCCTGTATCACCGTAGTGATGACAGATTGAGTCCTTAGCAGGATCTTCCTTCTTTGGTGGTAGAGGAATCTTGGGTTTAGGAGCATAAGCAAGCTTAGACTTCCCTTTCCCTTTATTGTTTCCCCTAGCAGCCAATTTCAGTTTCTTGTTTTTGTTTTTCTTCTGGACCTTGCCTGCTCTTATTGCATGAAGAGCAGGTGCATCTCCCTTTGGTAGAGTTTGTTCATGTAGCTTAAGCATGGCATGCAACTCATTTACCGTCTTCCCCATGTCGTGCATATTATAGTTTTGTATAAAGCTGTCATATTCCTTACGTAGAGAGACCAAGATTAGACTCACTACTAGGGATAGTGATAGGAGATGACCTAGACGCTTCAAATTATCTATATAGCCCTTCATCTTAAGAACATATGAGCTTACAAACTGTCCTTCTTCCTGTTTGCATGCGTGAAACTCTCTCATGGTTTGAAGAAGTTCCTGCTCTGTTTGTTGAGCAAACAGAGTTTTCAACTCTTTAAGCATGTCATATGCACTAAGGGTTTCCAGATTCCGTTAGAGATCTGGTTCCATGGTCATAAGCATGAGTACAACAATTTCCTTTTGTCCTTTGACCCATGCGGCATGAGCAGCAAGAGTTTTAGGAGGAACTTGTTGTCCAGCAACAGCTAGGACAAGAGTAGCAGGGATTGGGAGCTCTAGATAGTTTAACTTATCTTAGGCTGATAGGACAATACGAAGTTGTCGGTAACAGTCCATAAAGTTAGGTCTAAATAATTTCTATTTCTCAAAGAAATCCCTGAAAACCGAATTGTTTACGACTGTGGTAGTCATCTACAATCAGAAAAAGTTCATTTATTAGTATTTTCGATAATTAAATTCTTAAAAGAATTAACTACCTAATAAGACTAAGATCCAACTTGACCTCTCACTTATTACCGAAGGTCTGACCAACGAGTAAACAAGTAGGGCAAGAGGTAAGCACCGAGCGTTAATTGCATATACATGCAACTCTTAGTTTTATGAGACTTGATTCATCTCAAATAGTATATATATATATATATAATACAAGCAACTAGGCAAACTACTCTTGTGAAAGAGTAATAAGCTAATTACTAATAAGATATATTTCCAGAAAGTATTGATTAAAAAAATTACCCTTAGGAAAGGATAAAGTTCAAATCGTTCCTGAGTCGTTTTCCCAACGAAGCGTGAATTGAAAATCTTGTTTCGGTTCGTGATCGCGTGCTTTAATATTCAATATTTTGGATTTTGGATTCTAAATCTAAAAACGCAAAGGGAAAGCACATAAAGGCACACTAATCTAGAAATTAAGGCAACTTAAAAATCTAACGACATTTTAAACAATTAAAACTTATTAATAACTAAAATAAACTAACTAATTAACTAAAATTGACAAATTAAAACTCTAAAAACTCAAAATGCAAATTTCTAAACTTAAAATGTATTAAACTAATTTTTAATAACAGAAAAATATTTTTTTGAATTTTTAAACTAATTAAAACTATTTTAAAACTAAATAATACAAAAATTTAGATTAAAAATACTAAACTTAATTCTAAAATTTTAAGAAAATTACTAAAAATACTAGACAATATTCTAAGGGTTTGCAAAGAAAAACGAGTGAAAAAAGTTTTACCAATAAGCTGTTAAAAATCAATAAGCTAAATAAGCTAAATCTAAAATGCATATAAGAATTAAATGGTGCATTCATATAACGAAAAAGTCCCAAGGGCAGGATGGTAAGGTGTGTGTGTTGTGTGAAGGAGGTCACAAGTTTGAGTCCTGTGACTTACCTTTTTGTAAAAACGTTTTTTTAATTTTTCTTTTTGAAAAAGCTAAAAATCAAGCATAAATAAGCTTATTCAGTTAAGCTTAAAGGAGGCTTAACTAAATAAGTGATAGCTTATAAGGTAATGTGAGCTTATTAAGTAGTATCTAAACTCATTTTTAACACATTTGCATAAAAGTAAAATAAGAAATTAACACAAGATTTAAAAGAAAAACTAAAATTTTATTAATATTGAAAGGATTACAAGCTGAAAAGGAAATTACAATAATGAAAAAGACAATAAACTTAAAATTACACTAAATAAGCTAGATTAAAAACTACACTAAGCTAGATAATTTTACTGTGTGATAGAACCCCTCTATTTATAGTGAGGAGGGGATGATTCTAGATCTTCAGAAGCGTCCCTAGCATCAATCCTAGCCCTTCAATCATAATCAATCCATTTTGAGCCCTTGATCACTCTCCACGTCTCCTCATCTAATAAGAACCTTTACGATTGCCAGCGTGGCCTTGGTTGTGTTAGACGTGTTAGGCTGTCCTTCTTGAAGGATGTGTGTGTATGTGGAGTGGTGAGTGGTTTACCCTGGTTACTCGTTTGCAGGGTGAAAAATAAGAGGGATAATGAAATGTAAAAAGGGCGCGTGTTTTGACCAGGTTTTTATTATCAATTTGACTTGGGCTAGGATTTTTGACTTGGGCCAGGATTGAAAATGGATTTGGACTATTTATTTAGGCTTAAGGATTTAGGCTTATATTCTTATCATTAAAGAGATAATGAGATGGCCCAGCCCATGAAACGGGTACGGGTTGGCCCATTAAAGATGAAATACGCTCCCGACTTCGTTTTCCCATGCTTTTCCAATTCCATGCTTAGTTTTGTCCTTTTTTGGTTTGTTTTTGTCTATTTTTGATATATCCGATACCTACACAATACAATTCACAATACAAACGGATACAATGTATTTTTCATGTATTTTTGGTCATTTAAGCTCGTTTTAATGAAGAAAAATGATATGTGATTAAACACATATCAAAAATCCCCCATACTAAGCTATTGTCATGTCCTCACGCAATGTCATATACACACATAGAAAACTGAAAATTTCACCCCCTAGACTAATTACCTCGAAAAGTAGCTAAGTGTTCATCTAAAGGGATTAAGAAATCACTAGTTTAAAACGCCCCGTTTTACCATTTTTATAAATATGCATACATTTATTATTATCATCATTTTTTTGTATATTTTTTTACCTTAAGGATCACGGAACAAGAAACACTAAAAGGATAAATTCATCGTCCTTGATTTTTCACCCGCCCCAAACCAAGATTAAAAACGAAATCATTGTTAAATACAAGTTAAGATGCTAACACTACTCATAAATGCAAATTGTGTACGCATAGCTACTTCCTGCCCCTTATTCCTGCATCCTCTAAAGATTTTATTTTTATTATTAGAGACAAATAAATTATGTCCTTATTCATATAAAGTAAACACGGTTTAGACCATAATTAGTTTGAAATCCTTTCCTAAAGAGACGATATGGTGAGAATAAGATCCACATTAAGGTTTTAATTTCACATGATTTAGGGGTTATCCTTTTTATTTCATCTGAAACAACTCAACTACAAGTCTAGAGATAGAGGATTTATTTAGATAACCCCGGAGTCGAAATTTGACTCTTTTTTTTTTGCAACATTATTAAACCTCCCGGTCCTTTAAACAACTGCCACATCGGTATGCGAGCCGACCATGGTCCAGGAGTCTTATTTTAACCAGGAGATTCTCGACCTTTTTGAAAACTGTCACATCGGTATGCGAGCCAACCATGATCCAGTAAACTTTTATCAGTCTCGGATTTATTATTATTATTATTATTATTATTATTATTATTATTATTATTATTATTATTATTACCTCCACCGTTTTAACGACTGTCACATCGGGCGCGAACCGACCATGATCCAGACGTCTTATTTCGGCTTCGGTTTATTACATAGTAATTATTATTATTATTATTATAGCCAAATTTCAAGTCCCGTGGTCTTTTAACTACCTAGACAATAGTAGCGACCCGTTAGGAATCGGTAGCCTATTTCCCCACAACACTGACAAAACCTCGATGTGTACCTTACTTTTACCAGAAGGAATCTCTACGAAGGGATTTAAACTAAAAATCACAAAAACCAAAGTAACTTTATTTTTTTAAACAATTATATAACGTTTATTAAGCTGATGGGAGCAAAAAGCCACAATTAACCCCTATGAGCTTTAGAGAGATCCAACTACTCCACGCTTAGCATATAACTTATATTAAACTCTATCATTTTTCGTTCTTTGCAAATTTAAAATCTTTAATAAAAAGATCCGCGAATGCTTAGTCTAATAAAACAAACTTTGCATAGTTAAAGTCTATTATGGAAACTTGCAAACTCTTGGCTCTTTTCAAGCTAGAATTCGCGTTTTGAAGCTTCTTGTATAAAAGACTAGCAAAAGCTTAAATTTATATAGGTTAAGGGGCAAGCTAGAGCGCAACATGCTCGATCAAGTCAAAATTTATTCTTATTTTCACCAACGGAAAGTCAACAATTCGTGTTAAAACACTTATTTTATTTTTGAAAATTTTTTATTTTTGCATAAAATCACATATTTTTGGTATTTTGAGTGGTAAAACGGGGTTACGTGAAGACAAAGCAAATGCAAGTAAGATCAAATCGATAGATACCCCCATACTAAAACTAAACATTGTCCTCAATGTGAGACTGCCACCCCCATACTAAAATCAATGCATAATCCTAATATAAAAGGGTCTCTACGTAAATCTAAAGCCGTTTATTAATTATGCTAATAGATAAACGTTAGTCAATAAGATCGGATATCAGATTCCCATATATAAGCATGCTAAAGATTGAAGCTTGAGTGAACAATGGACAAAACCATGAGCACGAGAGTCTTCATAATCCGGGGCAATCCTGAACATAAAACACAAACCACAAAATACGAGAAAGGAAAGAGGCGAGCCTCCTCACATCACACTTTTTAGAAAACAGAAAAAGAAGATAGTAAACATGGGTTGCCTCCTGAGAAGCGCTTGTTTTTGTTAACCGAGTCACGAGCCTGACTCGACCCTGAATTTAGTGGTTCATGGGGAAAGTTTAGAGATCCAGGATAACCATAGGTGGTATGTACCCTCTAAAATAATGTTTGAGTCTATGACCGTTCACCTTGAAGTTTGGTCTGTCATTTTGAGATAACTCGATGGCACCATAAGGGAAAAGTTGAGTAACGGTGAACAGTCCGGTCCAATGGGTTTTTAGCTTTCCCGAGAAAATCTTTAATCGAGAATTAAAGAGAAGAACTCGATCACCAACGTTGAAAACGCGGTTCTTGATTTTGGAGTCATGAATCTTTGTTTTCTCTTTGTAGATTAAAGAGTTCTCATAGGCTTAATCACGGAGTTCATTTAATTCATTCATTTGAACTTTCCGGTGATCACCCGCGGACTTGAGATCAAAATTACAATGCTTTAAGGCCCAATAGGCCTACTTTTCAAAAGGGACATTTTTATCCTCAGTGGAGGTTTTTCATTCATACAATCCTTCACTGTTTAAGTCCAAAGACAACAGCTTGGGAGCTATTTAGTAGCAATATAGCAACTGCTATAATTTGCTTCGCCACAAACAGGACTTTCAATTTTTCAAAAATGATCTTTGATGCTATGGTGAAGAATTTGGATAGCACACACAAGTTTTAATGTATCCAAGGTTTCTTCAAATTTGTATAAACAAACAAAAGAGACTTCTTCAACCTCACACCAGAACTTATCCTACTCCTACCCTTACATAAAAATTGTTTAACAACATGAAAAGGGTTTCCAAGGATTATTCTGGGGTAGACTTTCCTCTATTTCCTACAATGATCACTACACCTAAGTAATCTCCTTCCAGAATAACATCTTCACCATCCTTGTCACCTCATACATATCAATCACATCAATCATCACCACTTAGGGATATAACTAGACAGGATTCTGAGATTCCTTAGTCTTAGTTTCCTACTCAAACCCAAGTAGCAGATGAGGCTGCATTCACAAGTGTGGATGTTGATGCTGGAGGGGCTACCACTACTGACATTGGCTTAGAAGCAGGTCAGGGCAGTGGTACCATGCATAACACCCCTACCAGGCCCCATGATTCACCTCTCCTAAGAGTTCACACACTTGGAAGTGATGAGGGCAGTCTGCAACAAAATGAATTGATGGATTTGGTTACCAAGTTGACTGATAGAGTTGAAGTTTTGGAGAATGACTTACAGCAGACAAAGAAGGTTTATAGTTCTGCTCTTATAAAGCGCATCTTAAGAGTGAAAAAGTTGGAGAAGAAAGTCAAAACAAACAAAGCTAGGAGAAGGGCCTAGATAGTTATTTCAGAGGATGAAGATGCTGAAGAGGATTCTTCCAAACAGGGGAGGAAGATCTCTGAAATTGATAAAGATCTTACTATCTCATTGGTACATCCTGAGCAAGACATGGAATATGATTTTGATGTTATTACTACTGAAGGATTTACTACTGCCAGTGTACCTGTTACCACTGCTAGTGCTTCTATTAGTACTGTCAGTCCTCTAAGAGTTTCTACTCCTGAATACATTAGTGGTGCTGAGACACTAGTGTATATTAGGAGGAGTGCAGAAAAGAGAAAAGATAAAGGAAAAGCTATTATGAAAGAAGATGAATCTGTTCAGAAGAAGACAAAAAAGCAACTAGAGCAAGAAAGACTTGGGCATGAAGAAGCTATTAGATTACAAGAACAGATTAATGAAGAAGAAATCCAAAGTATTGCTAGGGATGCATAAATAGCTAAACAATTACAAAAAGAATTTGATAGAGCAAGACAAGAACAAGAAGTTATAGCTGAAGTTGATCAAGCCCATGATATTGATTGGAGTGATCCTCCTGTGCTAAGATATCATGCACTTCAAAATAGATCTTTCTCTAAAGATGAAGTAAGGAAGAATATGTGTATATATTTGAAGAATCAAGGAGGATACAAGCTGAGTCATTTTAAGGGAATGAGTTATGAAGATATTAGACCTATACCTGAAAGAGTATGGGATCAAAATAATGCTTTTGTACCTAAGGATTCTGAGATTGAAAAAGAAGTGATGAAGAAACATGGATTTGATTTTCAACAAAAGTCTAGTAAAAAGAGATCAAGAGAAGATTCTGATGAAGACAATGCCAAGAAACAGAAACTTGAGAATGATGCTGAGAAGGAAGAGCTTAGAGATAGTATGGATGTAGTTCCAAGGGATGATATTGCTATTGATATTGAGTCTCTTGCTACTAAATACCCAATAGTTGACTGGAAGACACATGTTTTGACAGAAAATATGATGTATTATCAAATCATCAGAGGAGATGGAAGTTCTAAAAATTATAAAATATTTAGTGAAATGCTTGATGATTTTGATAGGCAAGATGTGCTAGATCTAGACAGACTGGTACTAGAAAGGTATGATACAACAAGTCCAGAAGGATATGACTTGTTACTTTGGGGAGATCTGAAGATCTTATTTGAGCCTAATGAAGATGATGAAATATGGAAGAATCAACATGACTACCACTTGATAAGCTGGAGATTATTTGATTCATGTGGAATTCATATGTTGCTGATGCATAATGGAATTGCTATTCACATGATGATAGAGAAGAAATATCCTCTTACTCAAGAAATGCTTTCAAGGATGTTAAGTAGAAGACTAGAGGTTGATCAAGAAAGTGAAATGGCATTTGAACTTCTCAGGTTTATATGGTCTCAACTTCAGAAGTAGAAGAATGTTTGAAAGAATCCTCTCAGAAAGGTTTAATTAAAAAAACTTGATGATTTGAAGGTAAATTACAAGTTTAGGGGAGGATTGTTGGGAATTAAACTCATTAGACTTAGTACTTCTAAGCCAATACTTAATACTGCTCAAGATATAACTAACAGTACTAACCAGTTAGTACTACCAAAAGATAGTTAGTACTGCTAGTACTAAACTTAATACTGCTGGAGGATTTTGTACTGCTGCATGAAGATTACAACTGTTGAAGAGATAAAAGCGTGTTTTGTGATATGTATGGACTGATTCAATGTATATCCTATATAATTAGAAGATACATTGATATCTTATAGAAGTTTAGAAGATTTGTAGTTATCTTGTAAAGGACTCCTTAGTGTATAAAAAGAGATCCTAGGTTATGGTTGTAAACACATCACGATAGACACATTTATAGCTTCAAGGTTATAAACCCTTGTACTAGACAGAGTACTCGTATTATTCATCATAATAATATTGAAGCTTTTTGGTTATATTCATTGTTCATTCATTCTACTGCATTACAGTTTTTTATTACATAGATGTTCTTTTAAGTATTAAAGAGTAGATTCCGCATACTCTTTAGTATCAACAAAGTTTCTAGCATAATTGTTTTGAATCTATTCAATACAACTAACCCTTTAACAAGGTTTGCAAGATCTAGTTGGGATCCACAAGCGGGAATAACAATAGCATCTCTGTAACCCTCGGTGGGTGCTTGGAGTAATTCCGACATAGTACGTGTATCCGTCATAGTAGCAACGGGAGTTTCTACAATAGTTCGAAGCTCGGGTTCGACTATTTGCTTGGAATGTCTACGATTATGTCGCTTCAGAATCGTGGAAGATTCAACAATTAAATTCGATGAAGAGCGAGTGCGCATGGACTAACAAAATAAGAGAAAAATATTTTTTTAACCGATAGTCAAAGGTTCACGGTAACTCTCTAGAAAACGCACAAAGAAGCGAAGGAGAGGGTAAGCGCGAAGCGTTTTAAAAACCTACTCCTTTCGGGTCGAAGTTCGTAGGATCAACCCTCCTTATACATCTCTTACAGTTTGTTAATCTAAAGGTGAGCCGATTAAACAATTGACAACACGAATTTTATTTTTTTTGGTTTTTTAATTTAATTTTTTTTGGGTATTTTAAATACTTTAGGAAATGTATTATTGGTGTTTTAATAAATCTACAAAAATAAATCAAGAAAAATAAAATATTTTTGTATTTGTTTTAGTTTTATATAAAAGAAAATGAAAAATAATAAAGAAATGTAAAATTTATATTCACAAAAAACGATAACTTCACGGAGAAAGGTCTTCAATGCACTAATCTTCAAACTTCAACGCGATAATCGTAACACACTTTCCCGGCAACGGCGCCAAAAAATTGATTCGTCTCAAATAGTATATATATAATACAAGCAACTAGGCAAACTACTCTTGTGAAAGAGTAATAAACTAATTACTAATAAGATATATTTCCGGAAAGTATTGATTAAAAAAAATTACCCTTAGGAAAGGATAAAGTTCAAATCATTCCCTAGTCGTTTTCCCAACGAAACATGAATTGAAAATCTTGTTTCGGTTCGTGATCGCGTGCTTGAATATTCAATATTTTGAATTTAGGATTCTAAATCTAAAAACGCAAAGGGAAAGCACATAAAGGCACACTAATCTAGAAATTAAGGCAACTTAAAAATCTAACGACATTTTAAATAATTTAAAACTTATTAATAACTAAAATAAACTAACTAATTAACTAAAATTGACAAATTAAAACTCTAAAAACTCAAAATGTAAATTTCTAAACTTAAAATATATTAAACTAATTTTTAATAATAGAAAAATATTTTTTGAATTTTTAAACTAAATAATACTAAAAATTAGATTAAAAAAACTAAACTTAATTCTAAAATTTTGAGAAAATTACTAAAAATACTAAACACTATTCTAAGGGTTTGCAAAGAAAAATGAGTGAAAAAGCTTTTACCAATAAGCTGTTAAAAATCAATAAGTTGAATAATCTCAAATCTAAAATGCATATAAGAATTAAATGGTGCATGCATATAACGAAAAAGTCTCAAGGGCAGGATGGTAAGGTGTGTGTGTTATGTGTGGGAGGTCACAGGTTCGACTCATGTGACTTACCTTTTTGTAGAAACATTTTTTTTATTTTTCTTTTTGAAAAAGCTAAAAAACAAGCACAAATAAGCAACTTTGATGAAAGACTTAAATCTAGAACTTATTATTAAGCTAGGAATAAGCACTAACAAAAGTGACAGTTTGGACTTATTTTAGACTTAAAAGCTTGTTAAAACTGTTTTAGCTTTTGGACTTAATAAGCTAATAGAAAACTTAATAAGCTAGAAACAGACTTAACCTTGGACCTAATAGGAACTTAATATTAGAAATGAGCTAACTAAATAAGCTGAAAAGCTCCTAAAAACATTAAGACAGTTTACTCTAAAAGGGAGGTTCAAAGGACTTTTTGACCAAATTTAAGCTAAGATTAGGGACAAATAAGCTCTAGTAATAAGCTAAAAAGTAAAAACAGACTGAAGACAAGACTCAAATAACACAAATAAGCTTAAATTAAGCAAAGTGGCTAAAGAAATAAGCTAGAAAAGAAAATTGAAAAATGACAGTTTAGCTACTTTGTTTTTGGATTTTTATATGTTGAATATGCTACTTACAGCCTAGATTTTAAGACTTAAAAAACTCATTTGACAAACTATAAACTAAAAACAGATTGAGCTTATACTACAATAAGCTAAATTTAACAAAAATTAACCTAAATTAAGCTAGGGATTTCTCTCAAAAGATCTGCATAAAGAGGCCTTTTGCTTAAACCAAATACTACCTTTCTTGACTGTTTTAGATCCAAATACCTCTAATGGCCTTTCCTAAGTTTATGACTCAAAACATATGTGTGTTGATGCACATGAAACTCATTTTGAGCACAATTAACACAACTCAAGTAGGGCTTAAATCAATTTAAACAAATAAGCTGTTTTTAAAAAACTTTAAACTAGCAGACTTGGATTTTTGATAAGAAAAACTTGAAAACTTGGCAAAACCTATTTATAGCTTCTGAAAACTACCATGTAGATTTAATAAAAGCTTATGGAAACATAACCAAAAACAGCTTACACTTGATTTAACCATGATTAATACCTTATCCTAAACACCCCTTTAAAAACTTGAAAACTCATTTTAAGCCAAAACAGATCCAAATAAACCTTGATTTACTAAAACAGATGAATAACTAAGATTATAAATGACAAATAAGCAAAAACTAAAGAAGATTAAGCACTCTACTATAAGCTAAAGTAATAAGCTAAATTAACTCCTAATTGAGTAGTTTTAACTAAAACTTAAACTAAACTAATTCTAATGATCAAAACTCGAAATGTAAGACATAATAAACTAGAATAAAATAGATTAAGCACATTTAAGCAATTATAAGCACAGAATAAGCAAGCTAATAAGATGAATAAGAAATTTAAGCTAGAAATAGAAAAAAGTAATTATACCTTGTCCTTTGCTCTAAACAAGGACTAAAGTGCTCTTTAGAGCTTATCTACAAGCTCTTGCTTGTTGAAAACAAGCTGGTAAAGTCCATAAGCCCATCCATTTCTGGCTTATCATCCACATTATTAGCTTATAATGATTTTTGAGACGATTTAAGACAAATAGCTAATTCAGTTAAGCTTAAAGGAGGCTTAACTAAATAAGTGATAGCTTATAAGGTAATGTGAGCTTATTAAGTAGTATCTAAACTCATTTTTAACACATTTGCATAAAAGTAAAATAAGAAATTTTAACAAGATTTAAAAGAAAAACTGAAATTTTATTAATATTGAAAGGATTACAAGCTGAAAAGGAAATTACAATAATGAAAAAGACAATAAACTTAAAATTACACTAAATAAGCTAGATTAAAAACTACATTAAGCTAGATAATTTTACTGTGTGATAGAACCCCTCTATTTATAGTGAGGAGGGGATGATTCTAGATCTTCAGAAGCGTCCCTAGCATCAATCCTAGCCCTTCAATCATAATCAATCCATTTTGAGCCCTTGATCACTCTCCACGTCTCCTCATCTAATAAGAACCTTTATGATTGCCAGCGTGGCCTTGGTTGTGTTAGACGTGTTAGGCTGGCCTTCTTGAAGGATGTGTGTGTATGGAGTGGTGAGTGGTTTACCCTGGTTACTCGTTTGCAGGGTGAAAAATGAGAGGGATAATGAATAGTAAAAAGGGCGCGTGTTTTGACCAGGTTTTTATTATCAATTTGACTTGGGCTAGGATTTTTGACTTGGGCCAGGATTGAAAATGGATTTGGACTATTTAATAGGCTTAAGGATTTAGGCTTATATTCTTATCATTAAAGAGATAATGGGCTGACCCGGCCCATGAAACGGGTACGGGTTGGCCCATTAAAGATGAAATACGCTCCCGGCTTTGTTTTCCCATGCTTTTCCAATTCCGTGCTTGGTTTTGTCCTTTTTGGCTTTGTTTTTGTCTATTTTTGATATATCCGATACCTACACAATACAATTCACAATACAAACGAATACAATGTATTTTTCATGTATTTTTGGTCATTTAAGCTCGTTTTAATGAAGAAAAATGATATATGATTAAACACATATCAAGACTTATGGCATTAGTAACTCTTATAGTAATGTCAAGTGCATGTTTAGTCTCATCTTATGCCTCGGGTCCAAAGTCTGACCAAGCATACTCGATTTAAGTCCACCAAAAAAGATAATGCAAAAATTGACACAGATCTGACCTATGAAAAAATTTGCCATGGGTCGGAAAGGCCCTAAGGTCTGACCAAAGAGGTCAAACCAACTGCACGTGTTCTTACTTTGGTTGGCATAGACTTAAAATTCATACAAGGGTATACACACAAATTTTATAAAAATATGTGACAAAATCGTGTACAAAGAAGCATGCAAAACATCTTTGTAGCACAAGTTAAGAAAACCTTTTGTTAACTTTTAATATAGACATCATCTTTGTCAAAATTTCTCGGTAGCTCCATTTTAACGCACAAAGAAGCGGAGAAATGGGTCAGCGCGAAGCTTATTAAAAACCCGACTTCTTTTGGGAAAATCCCGCCTTATACCTCTCTTATACTTTGTTCAATATGGGTGAGTCGATTATAACAATTGACTGTTGATGTATTTAAGAAAAACTTTTATCTCTCTAAGAAAACAAGTTTCATAGTTTAATGTCCGTATTTGTTTGTCAAAACCAAGGTTTTACAAATAACACATAAAGGTCACTAGGAGTATCTAATTATGTGTGTAATTACACAGACAAATTTAAACCAAGTTTCTCTTTAAGTATTTAGTCTGTTTAGAGTTAAAAAAACCTTTTGCATATAGTCACAAGTCACAAGGAGTATAAACACATAAGCATATAAAACAGACAGAAAGTGGGGATGAGGTGAAGACAGACTCTATTCAGAAAGCAGTAAATCACATAATGCCCCGAGGTCTCACATGAGTATTCCCCAAACGAAGAACCAAAAGACTCTCACTAGGTTTTCTGCTAAAGTGCCTAGATCGCCACATCCATCATATAACATGATTGCGTGAGTCTTAAGGCCGGGATAATTAAAAAGAATAAAAGATTTAACACTCTCAATTAACTATTAATTTTAAATCTATTCAAGTTCAACTATATTAACTAGCAATATTACAAGATTCTAGGTTCTTATTTATTCTTTATGGCAAAAATTGCATATTGTTGTCATAATTTTCAATTAAAACAATAAATAAAGGTTTCTCATGCAGTTCAAGCGTGTTTTATAAGTGTGTAACCTATAACACCAAACGAGGTTGACTCATGATGCCACAGTTGGGATTTTATAACTAGTAAACCATATTTACTACGAGTACGCAACCGATAGAATCTAGTTTGACATTAAAGATTAACACACGCATAAAGATAAAGCAACACTAACCTTTTGTTGAATGACCTAAATCAAACAACGAGAATCTTTACTTCGAAACTTAGTGACTAAGTTGTCACCTCTACGGTTGCTCAGACAAACACGTCCAACGAACACGTCAAGATGCTAGTCTTTACTTCACGTCACACAAACACCTTGTGTAGTACTTCCTTGGATTGAAAATCACAAACAAAACCCTTGTTATTAGAACCAAATGTAACACCCCCATTTTTACAATATAGTAGCGGAAGCTAATCTGGGGTATTACTTCATGGATAAAACAATCATAATCATAGAAAACAACTTTAAAAGAGAAGTTGTTGAAAAATTTAGTTATCATTCATTATAATCAGAGTTTTTACAAAATGCAGGTCCCAAAATCTAAAACATCATGTTTGAATGATAACAGTTCAGCCATCTTCGAGTCCATGCCACTCCGTGCCACAACTTGCTCAATTACCTGAGATAAACATGCTAAAAAGTCAACACAAAGGTTGAGTGAAATTCATAGATTTGAAATGTAATAGTTGAATACAGGTTATTATAATTGGAAATATTGGTATTGAAGGAATAATCGTTATGAAGAACATTATTGTCATAGTGAATAGTATTATCATCCTAAAC